>JAMKCH010051578.1:0-23882 GCA_023653785.1 Ophioderma brevispina
GAGGGAGATCGTGACGATTTGAACTCACCTTGGATGGTACATGCTTGTCCATGGTAGCTTTGATTTCCTTCTCGATAGCATCCCATTTTCCTGCGCGGTCTGGTTGTTCATATTTTTGTACTTTTGTTTGAACTTGTACATGTCCTCCCTTTCTCCTGAAGTACACTTTTCTCCTTGGTGGCTTCTTCCTTTTTGGTTTAAGATCAAGAGTGACGCAAACAATGTCGATCACTAAGTCCTGGTTCAACAAGGATGTTATCAACAAGGCCATTATTGTTTATAAACACCAAATCAAGTCACCCCTTGTCGGTTGTTTAACAATCTACTCTAAACATTCTCAATTGTAATATCAACCAGCTTACTAGCAGTGATTCTACAAGCGGAGCTTAAAGTGACAACACATTGATTATCCCAGTCAATGTTAGATTGATTAAAGTCCCCACACACTATCACATCGCTGTTTGGTGATTTCCTACTAATTTCAGTCAGTATAGTATGAAGTTGGATAACTGTATTCATGTCGTTTTGTTTGGGTTTATAGACTGTTCCCAGGAGCAAAGAACGTCGGCCTTTCAGCTCCAACTGGTGCCATATCATTTCACTGTCACTATCCAAATCATCACAATATCTTTCTTACAGGCGAAGAGAACTCCACCATGGTTGTCCTTTGCCCTATCTCGTCTGTACACATGATAGTTGCTGGGATAAACCTCGGCGGTGCTTATGTTGGGATGTAGCCATGTCTCAGTGCCCTGTATAATATCTGGGTGTTGCTGGTGAATCGCATGTTCTAAATCAGCTGTCTTGTTTTTGATGCTCTGGAAAATTATAACCAAAATCTTCAGAGAGTCCTCGATGTTAAGTCTTGATCTCTTGATATCTTGTTTAATTGATTTATGAATACCCATAATCTCCTTCATTGATCCTCAAAAGGAATTAAATGCTCACACAAAAATCTCACCCAATTAATCCTAATGTGTAAATGAAAAAGGTTTTCAACACTACTACTATAATCCAGGTATAGATGCAAGCTATGCCAATAAGCGTGTAAGCTCTTAGCAATATCCTAAACAATGGGAAGATCTTGTTCTCTTGCTCTGCAACAGGTGAATTGCAGTTTTGATTTGTCATATCACTTGACGCATTCGTATAGATAGATTCGTTGATTAGTCCGCAGTTGAAATATTCAAGAAAATGTAATATTTATTTCGGCAAATTGACAAACGCATCATGATATTGTACATTCTCACAAACACAAGTTTAATGTGTGTAATTCCCATAGGAATGGAGAAAAACGGGGTGTGCCTACAAAAAACCCGCCATATCTAGCTAATTTTTCAGCCGATTTCTTTCATTTTTTCAACACATGAAAGTATATTAGATGTGTTTTATAAAACCAACAACAAATCTATGATACGGTGATCGCATTATGGTCAAGATCATCTTTAATCATTGCACATTTTTTATTCAGGTAATATAGTGCTTTTCAAATGTACAGTCCCGTCGATACTGAAAGCTGGTAAAACCATGGAGAATTAAGTCAGCAGTACTTGCTGCAGTTACCTCTTCCCGATTTACTTCACAGCTGTTTGAAAGTCTCATTTATTATGACAAACCAAAATAAAACAAAAAATGTCATCGGCGACACAGTTTTGACAACTGATTTGGATTATTTGTTCCACTAACTACATTCTGTGGAAATTTTACGAAATTTCATTGCGGGCAAATAGGATTTTTCTTCAAAATCTAGTTTTACACGTCTTTCTATGGGAAATGGGCATATAGAGGGCGCTATAACATAGAAATCATGACAATCATGACATAGGCTTATATGGCAAGATTCCCGCAATGGAATTTTCTCATTTTTGCAGAGGTAATAGCTCTTGCATATCCCTACTTATATTAGTTATCGAAATTGTGTCGCCACTGTTAAAATTGGTCTAAAAATAAAAGAGGCAATTTGCATGGGGTCAAACAGCTGTGATTTTACTTCGAAAACCAAGCCCTGCAGCATCCCTAGTTAGCACTAGTGTTTCTAGAATAATGAGGAATTTGGGACCCAGAGGTTCTCGAAAAAAACACCCCGAGAGTTTGGAGAAAAGAAAGGCCATGGATGGCCCTTAAAGACTAAAGCATACTTTTAGCATGGATTCAGTGGTCCGTGTTATGGTCCCCAAGATGAAGTTGTTGTGTTTTCTCTAATTTTGGACCCACTTCGTGCAATATTTGACGCAATGGCAAATTCAGACCCTGACCCTGAATGCTACTCATGAATGTCTAGCAATAGTTTCTCTAGAATAATGAGGAATTGGGGCCCCGAAAGTTCTAGAAAAAAATACGAGAGAGTTTGGAGAATAGGAAAGGCCCTGGAGGCAATTGCACAATCGATGAAAAATAAATAAGTTTATTAAAAGTATTTAAAAAAAATCAGCATTGGTATGGTATGCCGAGTTGAAGGTTTAAAGATCACCAAATTTTAATAAAATGCAGTGCACTTGCAGATGCATTATTCAGAGGCAATTATGGTTGACAATTTTTAAAAGTTAAGTCAAATTGAGTACAGGCATAGGCTTTATTATTTGCCACAAGCCAGTGAAGAAAATTTCAAAAATGAAATGTCGTCCACAGATTTAAATGCAAATTGTATAGTATTGTATATAAACAGACCATAGTGATGTGGTTGCGTGTTTTATATGGAGGGGGGTGCGATGCTGAATGTGCGATATGATTGAAGCTGCTGAACTTTGTTCCACGTTTTTAGCATACTTAGGGGCCCATTTGCCACGGGCCCCGAACATGCTAGCTACGCCACTGGTGGTAACCACCACTCCCTTGGTAGACGAGGGTTAAGGTTTATGAAAGTTACATGTGTCGCCATTTGGAATGTTTGCACTTTGCATGATTTTAACTTTTTCACAAATTTGAATTTTGGTTTATATAAGGTCAAAGGTTACATACCGAGGTCAAAGGTCATCTGAGGTCAAGTTGTATAATAACCCGTAGGTTAATTTTTTGAGAAGTTGAAGTCCATTTGCTACTAAAGCACGTGTCTAAAGGTTTCAAATTCCAAATCCACGAATAAGGTATCAAATTGTTCATCTCCGCACATCATGCATTCCAAAATAGTTTTTTTGTTTCAGTTACCTTCACTCAGCTCAAGAAGCACTCAAAGGCGTCAAGCCCGGGGGGGGGGGGGGATATACACTCCAATATTTTGATGAGAGGGGGGGGTGGGGCATACAAATCTTCCCCAATTATTGATGCCGTGCATATGTTTTTGACCAAAAATACAACACCAATATATTTTACCAGAGCAGTTTAGAAAGACAAATTTGAGCGCATTTTGTTCTAATGAATTAACGAGTTTAGTTCGAAATGACAATCTTTAGCACACTTCGCATATGCTAAATATGTATTAGAACGAACATTGTTAGCAAAACCTGTTGAATCATAAAAAATTTGTTTTTCATCAAACCCATGCCCCCAATGTCAAAAAGAAATTAACGCCCCTGAGCAGCATCCAAGTCCTAAAATCAATATAACATCAATTCAATCGATATTACAAATATTTACTTAGTTCATGCGTCAATATGATTATACACTGCAAAACCGTGTTTAGAAACGTGGTGAAAAAAAGTGTTTAGAAACTGGTGCAATTAGTGTTTAGAGAGTTTGACCTGTTTAATTCCTAAACCACTTGGCATGAAAGGTATAAACACCTAATGTGCAATCCCTAAACATGTTTAGATTTTGAACATGTTTAGATATAAGGTATTTAAATATTAAAACAGAACAATTTCCAAAATGTTTAGAAACGTGGTGCACATAGTGTTTTAGAAAAGTGTTTAATTCTAAGCACTGTTGCAGGGTATAGAAAAATACCATCACACCTGGGAAGTTTCAATATCCTGATTTTTGGGAGTTAGTTAAAGTCAATCTTGCTCCCAGGTATTCAATTGCTCTTGATCATGGTAACAAAGAACTCACGTTTTTCTCAAAATTATACATGTATAAAATGATCATGAATGGTTATTGACTAAAATTAAATCGAATCTGAATTCATTGAACTAGTCATCAATGGTTATAACGTGCACTGGCGCAAGCCATTGTCAATTTACGAGTTGGATCCCAAAGAATAATTACATCATTAAATCGGATTAATTTCAAATTGCATAAAAAGGAGGATACAGGAATGATGTTTCTTATTTCATCAAGTGATCATAATCAGACATGTTTCCAGTACACAAAGTCTGTGGTTGCAAGAGGAATAGCCTATCGTGCTCTCACGCTTTCACGAAAAAACCCTCGGAAACAATACTGACTCTTCCATACCGACAAAGTTTTTCCTTTTCCCGGTATGTGGTAGGAACACACAAGAAATGGTTTATCTCCAATCGATTTTTATGATGGGACTCGGATGTGATTGAATTGGAAAGACTTCAATTGCATATGATCCCTAATCCTAAGGGCCTCTCATAACCACCACACAGGAAGCCCTATATGGGGACTTACATTTCTTTTTGACATTGGGGGATGGGTTTGATTGAAAATTTATGATGACTGACTGAAACGGGGTTTGATCAGAAAAGATCAAGACTAGCATGTGTGCGCGGGAAGCGCGCTCGCTAAAATTTTGCCATTTAGAAGCTAAAATCGTTAAATTATAATTGTAATTGGAACCAATTACATTTTTAAACTATTATGGTAAGATATGAGTTATTTTTTTCAAAAAAACATGACGGGCATCAACATTGGGAGGGGGGGAGTGAACCCTTCCAGAAATAACCCGTCCAGTGGAGTTGATCGTAAAACTCCAACGGGTTTGGAATAAGAAAAATATTCCGGAAACATAAAAACAAAAAATCAGGAATTTTCGTCAAGAGTTCGCTTGTAGTGTTTAAACCAAGGCGACGTCTGAAATTGGTAGTTCTGGGCCGCCCTCCCCTGTGATTTTTTGTATTTGTCTAACTTTTAGTTGCGTGCATTGGTTTTGGCAAACAAATCAAATCCATCGCGTCGTTCGGTTCTTGCGTTAATTCCATGGGTCCCTAGGAGCCTCCCCCCTTATGCACTGTTTTAGTGCTGCAGCATCAGGTGAAAAAAGGGATGAGATTTCACCGACCAGGGCGGAATAATAAACATTGCAATCATAGCCTAAATGGATCCATTTGGTTGTGTTACTCATGAAATACGTGATGACAAAAAATAAAAGTGATGGCAATTTGACATAAACCAAAATTTTCCAAAATGTTCGCCATTTAAAACGTAATAGCACCACTATGGCGAATTAGTGTCTGAATGTGTGTTGTCTGGGTCAAGAGGTTCAATATTACAATTTGCCAGAATTGTCTGAGTCAGGAACTTTATAATTTATATACACGGCTTAGTTGCAAGATGGCCGACATCTCGTCAAAGGAAACCCCTATATTTCTTATTATATAACCTAAGAAGATGATTTTGGGTCAAAATGAGTGTTTTTGGGTCAAGGAGTTCAATAAAAAACTATTCTCAAAACTGTAGGATGAATATGAAAGTGATGTTTATTTGCAAAATGTGCTAGGGAATCAGTGCCTAGAAATGCAGAGAAACGAATTAGTGTCTTTTTCGCACATTTTTTCGCAAAAATTAAAATCATGTTTTGCCCTAGTTTTCGTAGAAATTTTTTTTTTCCGTTTTATTTGGTTTATTGTGGATGTCTTTGAAGCCTTTTACATGTGGTGGAATTTTACCACTCGGTATGACAAAACACAACCGCTTTTATTTCGAAGGGATATTATATTGATTTAAGAAAGTAAAATGATGGTTATGGTAAAATTAAATAGTGACAAGGCGGTTTTGTCAAAAAAATGGCATTTTGGAGATATAAATTACAAGAAAATCATGATTTGTTTTAAATATTTAAGCCAAAATGTGACTACTTATTCTTTGTTTTAGTAAGATGGGACTATTACCTTAATATTTGAAAAGTTCATAAAGATAGAGTCAATAGTTATTAAGATATGAATACCAACAATCAAGTAACCAGCAGAACCCATTTTAACAAAAATGAGGAAGTGGTTAAACCACAAGACTGGCAATGAAGAACCGGAAAGGGCAAATACAATATCGATTGCAATCAACATTTACTGCCCAAATTTCCTTGCAGAACAACGTCTACTGTGTCATTGACTGCATTTACATATTATTATTTACTGAGAATAACCAGTAATTTATTGTGATAAAATAATGTTTCAAAAGATATAAAACTATGACAAACTCCACTTCATAAAATGATAAATGCGTTGTGCTGCAACTTGCTTTTACTGAAAATAAAATGTTACATTCTCAACTTTATGAAAGTAAAAACCTATGTTTTCAACACAAACGCAATAACAATTCAGTATAATTTCTGGTCCATTAATTTTGGTTTAGGATAACTCTTTGTGTGCCGTCACAAACTATGATGAAATGACAGCTCCTAAGCCGATGCTTTTATTATTTGGACAATACGAAGATTTTGTTGATCATACATTCCTAATTTGATCTTTTATTGTGTTAAAATTCATGTTTTTTAGCTGTATAACCAATGGAAACTTCATATGTTACTAGTTGTTGCAGCCCCTGTTTTTAAAAAAAGTGGACAATTGCTTAAATTCATATTGGTTGTTCTGGGTGCAAAACGTACGGTGCCGTATTTGTAAGTTACTAGCGCCTCATTTGGTTAAATGGTCCGCAGGTTCTTGATTTCTGTGGTCATATCTTAAAATCTTGACTTTTAACCAAAATAATCTGATTCACTGTGACAAATTGTAAAGAATCTGTTTTCAACTCTTTGAGTAGGTAAAGGTGTCTAGATATACCAAAAAAAAAGATGGCCGCCGGTGCAGCTGGGGAACTTGAATTTTTTTCAATGGCGTCCAAAATGGCCGCCAAACATGTAAAGTTGATAAAAAGACTAATCAGTCGAAGGTGAACAAGATCCAACCAAATGTGATGTATAATATTTTCGGTTATTGCGAAACATACATGGCCTTTCAACACGCTGCTACATTTTCCAACATCAAAGATGCGGCCAATATGGCTAGCCAAATTAGAAATTTACACAAATTGATAACTATGAAAGAGTGAAAGGTTTCCTTTTCCTATTAATTCCAAGTGAACCCCTCAAAGGCGTCAAGCCCTGGGGGGGGTGGGGATATCACTCAAAGGAAAGAAGAAAAAAATGGTTTGATGAGAGGGGTGGTTCATAAATCTTCCCCCAATATTGACGCCCGTGGCATATGTTTTTGACTCAAAATAACCATATATTTTACCATATCAGTTTAGAACGACCATTTGCTCGGCATTTTTTGTTTCTAATAGAATTTAACGATTGTTAGTGGTTCGACTGCCAATCTTTACTTGCACACTTCGATATGCTAAATATTTAACTAGTAACGAACATTGGTTAGCAAAACCTGTTTTCATTCATAAATGTTTCATCAACCCCTTCCCACCAATGTCAAAAGAATTAACGCCACTGCAGCAAGGCACTCCACGTCTAAAATACAATGACTCCATGCATATCATCGATATTACAATATTTACTTAGTTCTTGCGTCATATGATATTATACACGCAAAACAGGGTATTTAAACGTGGTGCAATTAGTGTTTAGAGATTTGACATGTTTAATTCCTAAACACTTGGCAGAAATGTATAAAACAGAATAATTATAATATTAATAAAAAAAGAAAAATTAAATTTTGAACATTTTAATAAGTATTTAAATATTAAACAGACATTTCAAATGTTTAGAACGTGTCAAAATAGTGTTTTAGAAAAGTGTTTTATTTCAGCAACGTTTTTGCTGTGTAATAGAACAAAATACCCTACCCACCTGTGAAGTTTCAATATCACTGATTTTTGGGCGTTAGTTAAAGTCATCTTGGCTCCCAGGTTTATTGCTCTTGATCATTGCTCACAAAGAACTCCGTTTTTATCAACTTATGCATGTAGAGGGGGGATAAATAGATCAGAATTGTTTATGACTAAATTAAATCTGAATCTGAATCATTGAACCTAGTAATCAATGGTTAATACGTTGCACTGCGCCAGCTCACATTGTCGAATACCGAGTTGGTCCCAATGATAATACATCATTAAATCCGATATTTTAAAATTGACATAAAAAGGAGGATACAGAATGATGTTTCTTATTTCATCAAGTGAATCAATAATCAAGACATTGTTTTCCAGTTACACCAAGTCTGTGTTTGCAAGAGGAATAGCCTATAGTGCTATCACACTTTCACGAAAAAGCCCTCGGAAACATACTGATTCTTCCATACCGACCAAGTTTTCCCTTTCCCGGTTATGTGGATGAACAGAACTGGTTATCTCCATCGCACTTTTATGATGTGACTCGGATGTGATTGAATTGGAAAGACTTCAATTGCATATGATCACTACATCCTAAGGCCTCTCATAACCCAAGGAAGCCTATATGGGGACTTAATTTTGCTTTTGACATGGGGAGGTGGGTTTGATGAAAATTTATGACTGAAACGGGTTTTTGATCAGAAAAGATCAATTACTAAGCATGTGTGCGCGGGAATCGCGCTAAATTTTGCCATTTAGAAGCTAAAATCGTTTAAATATATTTTAATTGGAACAGCAATTTACCAGTTTTAAACTATAAAGTGGTAGATATGAGGTTATTTTTGGTTCAAAAACACATGAACGGCATCAACATTGGGAGGGTGGAGTGAACCCTCCAGAACTAACCCGCCAGTGGTTTGATTCTTCAACCCAACGGTTTTGGAAAAGACAATATTCCTGAACCACATATAAAAAAAATCATAATTTTTGCGTCAGAGTTCGCTTAACTTGATTAAACCAATGGCGACGTCTGAATTGGTATTTGCTTGGCCGCCCTCCCCTGTGATTTTTTTATTGTCCTAACTTTTAGTTGCGCTGCATTGGTGCAAACCAAATCAAAATCCACGCGTCTGTTCGGTTCTTGCGTTAATTACCATGGTTCCCTATATCCTCCCCCCCTTATGCCTGTTAGTGCTGTCAGCATCAGGTTAAAAAGGGCATTAAATTTCTACCGACCAGGGCCGGAATAATATTTGCAATCATAGCTAAATGATCTTTTGGTTGTGTACTATCATGAAAATACGGTGATGACCAAAAATAAAAGTGATGCAATTTTCATAAACCAAAATTTTCCAAAATGTTCGCCATTTAAAACGTAATAGCACCACTATGGCTACTTATTGTTGAAGGTTTGGTTGTCTGGGTCAAGAGGTTTCAATATCACAATTTGCCAGAATTGTCTTGTCATGGAAATTTTATATACACGGCATTTTTCTAAGATGGCCTGACATCTCGCAAAAGCAAAAAAAAAACAAAAAAAAAAAAAAAAAAAAAAAACCCTATATTTCTATTTAAACCTAGAAAGATGATTTTGGTGTCAAAATGAGTGTTATTTCTGGGTCAAGGAGTTTCAATAACTATTCTCAAAACTGTAGGATGAATATGAAAGTGATGTTTATTTGTCAAAAGTCTAGGTGATCATGCCGTAGAAAATGCAGAAAACGAAGTAAGTGTCTTTTTCGCACATTTTTTTCGCAAACTTAAATCAATGTTTTGCGCCCTAGTTTTCTTACTGCACATTTTTTTTTTTCAGGTTTTATTTGTTTATTGTTGATGTCTTTGAAGCCTTCTTACGTGTGGTGGATTTTACCACTCGGGTAATGACAACACACCGCTTTAGTTCGAAGGATATTATATGTTATTTAAAGAAATGATGGTTATGGTAAAAATAAATAGTGACCAGGGATGTGTTGTCAACAAAATGCATTTTGGAGTTCAAATCTAAAGAACATCATGATTGTTTTAAATATTTAAGCCCAAAATGTGACTACTTATTCTTTTTTTAAGGTAGATGGGACTATTACCTTAATATTTCGGAAAAGTTCATAAAAATAGAGTCAATAGTTATTAAGATATGATCCACAATCAGAGTACCCCGCAGAACCCTTTTACAAAAATGAGGATCTGGTTCCCCAAAGACTGGCAATGAAGAACAGACATTGCAAATAAATATCGATTGCAATCAACATTTACTTGCCCAAATTTCTTTCAAAAATTCTACTGTGTGCCATATGATTGCATTTACATAAGTATTATTTAAACTGATAATTAAAACATTAATTTATTGTGATAAATATGTTTCAAGAAGATTAAACTAGACACCCACATTACATAAAATGATAAATGCGTTGGGCTGCAACTGGCTTGTTACTGAAAATATGTTACATTCTCAACTTTAAGAAAGTAAGGAACCGATTGTTTTCAACACAAAACTCATACCATATCCGTATATTTCTGTCATTAAATTTTTTGGGTTAGGATAACTCTTTGTGTGCCGTCACAAAATGATGAGGAATGATCAGCTATCTAAGCCAATGCTTTTAGTAATTTGTACAATACGAAGAGTTTGGTTGATCATACATTCCTAATTTGATCCTTTTAAGTTTGTTAAAATGCATGTTTTTTAGCTGTTATTACAATGGAAACATCATATGTTTTAATATTTGTTGGCAGCACCTGTTTTTTTAAAAAAAGTGTAGAAATTTGACTTAGAACTTCCTAGTGGTGGTTCTGGGGCGCAAAACGTACGTTGCCGTATTTGTAGTTAATAGCGCCCTCAATTTGGTTTAAATGGGTCCCGCGAGGTTACTTTATGTCTGTGGGTCATAGGTCTAAAAAGTAGTGACCTCTTAGTAACCCAAATATCTGATTCATCTGTGAAAAATGGTGTAAGAATCTGTTTTCAACTGATTTTAGTATGTAGAAGGGTGTCTAGATATACCAAAAAAAAAGAGCCGCCGGTGTCATGGCTGGGGAACTTGCTTTGTTCAAAATGCGTCCAAGTGGCCGCCAACCTTGTACAGGTTGATAAAAACCTAATCAGTCGAAAAATGTGAGACAAAGATCCAAACAAACTGTGATATATATATTTTGAGTTATTCTGAATCCAGTCCTGGCCGTTCAACGCTGCTAGCATTTTCCAATCACGATGCGGCCATATGGGCTGCCAAATATAGAACTTTACAGCAAAATTATATGAACTATGGAAAAGAGTGATAGGCGTGTCCTAGTAATTCCAAGTGATACCCCTCCTTGAATATGAGTACATGTGCAGGGTGGGGAACTTGGACTTTTTCAAAATGGCGTCCAAATGGCCGCCGAACATGAATAAAATTCATAGAATAGGCATAAATCTTTTTAAAACGTGATTTCAAGTTCCAAAACAAAGTGTTATATATTATTTCAGTGTATCACAAACCCATACACGACATTTCCATGCTGCTACAATGTTCGCCAACGTAAGGATTGGTGCGGCAATGGCTGGCCAAATCATTGGAATTTCGCAACTGCTTTAATTTCACAAGAAGCAGGACTGCGCTATAAAAGGGCGATATATAATCAAGCTTGACAACTATTACAAATAGTATGATTACCATATGTTGTTATCATTACTTCGAAATCACGATAACCGCCTATATGGTTGCTAAAAATCAAAGACACAATTGGCCATATAGCCCTTAGATCTACTTTGCTATGGCGTTCCTGTTCTTGACATTCTGCGTCTGTAAGTCTAAGACTAATCTGGCATCATTTCGAAGGTTAAATTTATGGAAGAACGTGATGCTTGCGCAGTTCGCAACAGTTACATTCAAGTCAATGGACGCTTTTATTGATCGAGTAAGATGGGTTAGAAGAAATATTGGCTAGCAATTTATGACAAAAAGTACCTAAACTGAACAGAACGTTCAGGATAAGCTAGATTTGGCTAGTCCTAACCCTAGGCAAGAAACCCTTCAAGAATGTCTCATTTGGGCCCCGACCAGAAACCTCTATACCCCATATAAAACATGCTTCGGGCGTGATCACGCGCCAATACAGCGCGGAAACAGTCCCGTACCTCAAAATTTTTCTCCAATTTGCAAAATATCCAGATCCTTCCGATACCTTGTGGAGATAAAAACTAGTGCGTTTTTAGGTCGTGGAGGTAGGTTTCAAACGCTAATGTACCCCCTCTGTCTCTAGATAAGGAACTACACGAATACTCGTGATAAGTTACCCTCCGTGACCGGTACTTTTGCACAGTATCCCATTGGTAGTCTCAGTCAGTGGAAGAATGAAATGAAGGTATGCACCAGACAGAGTATCCCCGTCCTTGCACTGAGCGACTTGTCTCACTTTCTACCAGCACATAGTGTTAAAGTAGCTCATACCTCTCCTTGCACGAGAATGTCTCGGAGATTAAACGTGGTTGCGGAACTCCATCCTATAGTGTCCGAGATATCCTGAATCGAGGGCCTTGTACAAAGTGTGCAAGGGATGTGTGAGCGTGCACATACTGGGACCTAACCAAGAGCGACCATCCGATGTTGATGTTTTGGCGTGCGCTACAGATGGCGATGTAATGCTGTTCTATAGCCATTATAGACGCTGTCTGCATCTGAATGGCAGATCGAGGATTTCCTAAAAAGAAACTTTCCCGAGGCTTGGGCGTTCAAGGATCATTGTTATCGCACCGCGGATTGGGCGCTCCTCTGGTCTTAGAGATGGCACAGTTGTCTCTAATAGCCCGATCCTCGCAAATCTGTCTGAATGTATGTTACCTGTATGCACCTGGTTTGTTCATTCATTCTGAGTGGACCTGCCACTAGTGCTCCAGTTTTCTTAGCATCTGAGAATTTTGAGCCACTAGAAAAGGGCTAGTCTCCTTGGCTTCTGTATTTTGCGAAAACGGAAACGAAACGAAACAGAACTCCCATTGGATTACACGCTTATTCTCGTCTGCATAAGCAAACGGGGCATACTGGAATAAAGTGTGTATCCAATGGGAGTTCTGTTTATCGTTTCCGTTTCGGAAAATACAGTAAGCCATCTTCTTCGTCTGTCTGAGGGAAAGCTCTCGGGGTTCCGAAATACAGGCGTGTCAGTTGTCCATTGAACGCGGCCCACTTGCGGTGGTCCCGCTGGCGTGTCACCTCCCCCTGGCCGTTTCTCGCAAGAACTAGACATTGTCTTTTGTGGCTATAGCAGACGTTTCCCCCGGACCTGGCCGTTTAGCCGCACGATGGAACAAGGAAGATCTTTGTGCCCGTTAAAGCATTCTCCGAGGGCTTCTGAAGACTCATACCAATGCAGTGAGAATCGTAATACTCTGGTAGTTGGACTTATGCTTGCCGATCAGTAAGCGCGGCAGCCTGTTGAGAATTCCCGCCTTAGTAGTGCGATTCGCGGAAATGTGCCAATACAGTCGTGTAGGAACGCGATGGTACACTCTGGGATAAACGAGTCGGCTGGAGGAACCGAATTACTAGATCCCCAGCACTGAGGGAGTAACAGGAGTTCTTGACTGCACCTCTATAATCCGGGGCAAACCAGAGGCGAGTCAGCCACTGGATGCCATCAAAGAACTCTCATGTCATCGGCAATGGGGGCAATGCGTAGTCAATGATATCCCTGATCAATCTGCCACCATTTTATCCGACCCAACAGCCCAGGGGCCTTGCTCCATAATCCATTGTGCTGCTCCTTTCATAGGGCTGTGGGCTCTTCCTCCCGCTCCCTTTGCCCGGGGTATGTCACTACCATTTGTTTGCATTGGACTCCAATCACTTTCTCTCTCTCTGTAAGAGTGACGCATTGCTTCAGTTGCCATTAAAGATAGCCCACACACTCGACCACGTTTATGTATGGTGTGCAGCTTAAACGGGAAGAGTATTGGTCCCGACGCTACGTTGACCTTAATTGGGCTCACCATGCCGACTTTTACGTGGCTGTACTGTGTCATGGAGGGCATACCTCCCTGTAGGGGCCCACCTCCAAGTTGTGTGGATGTGTCACACTACTGAGGTCGCGGCCACTCCGAGGCACTGGAACCCATAGGGACACTGGGTGGCACCAGGGGTGGCAGTATCTGCGCATGTGGATCTGAAACTCCCCTCCTAACTAGTCTGCAGCGGGAACCATTCCAATGAGACTGGCAAGTATTCCCGGCAGCCAAAACTACACCCTGGGTAGGACCAACCGATACTCTCCAAATTGCCTGGCACATTCATGAACGAACGGCCCTGTCTTATCTCGAGGGTCTCACCTTTGCCGACAAAAAAGCCAGTCTCCTCCTCAGAAACTATTGGGGTTCTGGGAGTGACAGAGGATTGGCTTGACTTGAAGAGATTGACAAAAACGGATTTAAGTGACCTTATCGTTTCGCAGAACCTCCTCTACAAAAACCTAGGACCTGTGAACGGAGGACGCCACCAGCATCCAATCGTCTAGATGACGAAGAATATCCTGTCCCTCTGCTTATAATCCCGCTACCACCTTGACATTTCCTGTTGAAGGTGAGCATCGACAGATCTGAAGGGCATGCCTAGGACACAGACCTGTTAAGCTTCTCTTCCTCTTATGCAAACAAGCCATTTCTGAGAGGATTCTTGCACGGGGAAACTTGGAGGCTATGCATCTTGTCCATGCAGAAGCCAATATGATTGTGGTGTACAAGTGATGTGGCCGTTTTGATAACTTTGTACCACTTATTCACGTGAGATTACGTAGGATGTCAATCACTAATTCCTATGGACCTTTCCTTTTTGATTTCGCAGTTATATCTAATGTTGTGTAAATATCCAAAACTTGCACCATATTGTGCCCGCCCATCTTGGTTTTAGGTAAGAATGCTAGTTAGCATTGACATGCCACGTAAGTGTTTAAAATATATAATCTATATCACAACTGTATTTTTGGAACTTGTATCACATTTTAAAACTCCTTTTGCCTATTCTATGAATTGTACCATGGTTCGGCGGCATTTTGGACGCCATTTTGAAAAAAATCGAGGTTCCTACCCTGTTACCCAATAAATTTTGTACCATATTCAATTTGGCTATCACTTGGAAGTACTAGTACTAATCATACACTAATTCCTATGATATGTACTCTCTTTTTGCAGTTTCATCTATGTTTTGTGGAAAATGTCTAAGGATTTGACAGCCATATTGCCGCCAGCTGGTAATTTTTGTTTTGAAAAATGCGTAGCAGCAGTGGAACTGCCATGTATGTTTTCGCGGGAACAACCAAAAATATATACATCAC
Source organism: Ophioderma brevispina (assembly GCA_023653785.1). Taxonomy (NCBI): domain Eukaryota; kingdom Metazoa; phylum Echinodermata; class Ophiuroidea; order Amphilepidida; family Ophiodermatidae; genus Ophioderma; species Ophioderma brevispina. Next base: position 15,145 of record JAMKCH010051578.1, read on the forward strand.
ATTTTTTTTCTGGCACGTGTAGAACTTTTTCCCTGATTTAATGCCTGTTCTATGAATTATTAACGGCTGTGTTGGCGTGCCATTTTGGACTCCAATTTTGAAAAAATCTAAGTTCCCCAGCCTGCACCTTCGGCCCATCTTTTTTTTGTTAAATCTAGACACCTTTACGTACTCAAATCAGTTGAAACAATTCTTACCATTTTATCGCAGATTGGTCACAATATCTAATTTTTGGGTTTACTAGCTATCTTTATGCACTTTTCAGGGATATTAGCTACATTCCCATGCTTACCTTCCCAGCGGGCATAGTCGTTTAGAACGACGTCGAAACGACGTTGGGACGTCTAAAACAGGTCGACGAGTTTTTTTAAAATTTAAAGTCGACGGAAAATGCAAATTGAATGACGTTTTAAGACGACGTCAAAACGATTTGCATTTTCGACATGAATAGTGTGTAAAATTTAAAACTCTCGACGTCTTTTCGAGTTCCAACGTCGAGTGCCACTGGGTTACAGCAAAAAGAATAAGAGTCACGTTGACTTTGTTCAAAACGTATGCCGCCTGCCACCAGTGTGGGCGTTTTTGGGGGGAACACCCGGTATATATGTTATAAAACTTCCATAAATGTCTCATATGATACCAGCTGTGGTACAAATGTGGTTAGATTTTCTTCGAAAATTAACAAAAAACACACAACATAAAAAGTAGCTAGTACTATATTGTCATAGGATCTATTTTAATATAACTGTGGGACCAAGTCCGTAAAGTTTTGGAAGTATACACAATACCACAAAGTGGCTATTTTTTTCTTCAAACAAACGCAATATTTTGGTTCAAAAATTAAGAAAAGAAATCAGGGATTTTTATTTTCTGCAAAAATTTTTAAATCTGACGGGCGATTCGTACTTTTCTTAGATTATAATGCATGAAGAGACCAGATAATACTGTTGGGGGGGGGGGGAACTGTGGTGAATTTTGCTTGTTAGTTTATGTTTGTTGTTTTGGGTTATGCTACGTCATTAGGTAAAAATCCAAGGGACAAAATGTGATCCTTAAATAAATGGCACTACAAACACCAAATTGTATGCAATATAGCATCATAAACTTTATAGATCTATGTTTCAAATTGTGGACACAGAGTTTATATATAAAGCTTTTTGTCAACCAAACATACCAAAAAAGGACAAAACAAAAAACCAAACTACAACAAACAAAAAACTAAAGAAACAATTAAAAAAAAAAAAACCATCGCAGGTTAAAGTTAGAAAAGCTGTAGTCAAAATACTATACATTGTTTCTTTCTAGAGAATTACATTTTAAGCATCAGAAAAGCACGGAGTGATGCTCCTAGATCTATTTTCGGAAAATGGCCCTTATGGTATTTCGGAATAATGACCCTTATGTTATTTTCGGAATAATGACCCTTATGTTATTTTCGGCATAATGACCCATATGTTACTTTCGGAATAAACGAACCTAGGGATGTATAGGAATAATACATTCGGAATAATGAGCGTCATTTTATGTTCGACTAATGGACCCTTCGGAAAAAGGACCTCTGTCTTTCGGAAATAAGGACCCGTCGGAATAATTGTCCTAAATCATTTTGGAATGAATGACTTCATGTGTTGTCGGGAATAATGAACCTTATGTTATTTTCGGAATAATGATCCTTATGCTATTTCGAATAATTGACCCTCATCCTATTTTCGGAGAACGACCCTTCGGAATAAGGCCTACACAAGGTTGTTGCCCTTTTCCGACCGGCCCAACAAAAATCGAAATCACGGGTAGCTTTTTTTTAATTTTAATTTAGGATTTTTTAGAAGGGGACAAAATTAAAAATACAAATTATTAAACTCCCCTCAAAAATGAATTGTAAATCAATATCCTGTATACAAAAACCCACCCCCCCCAAGACTCGGGGCAAACCAATTCCAAACATTCTCCGGTAGTACGTTTTAATATGAACGGCCCCCTAGAAAGCTCCTAGAAAGGAGTTAGTAGTTTCATTATTAAAAAGCGCGGTCACCGCACGTGGGGATTCGTTGCACGTACTGTGTTGTGGGTTTGTTGGTTGGTGGGTAAAGCACAGACTGTAACATAAAATTAACATCCGTGCTCCGGGAATGCGTAGTTGCTTATACTAGGCGGTCCCGGTTTCGCGATTGACCGGTTTCGCGATCACCTGGCTTGAAAGAAACTTGGTTTGCGTTCCTTTGACCTTGAATGACCCTGATGACCTTGTCGTGCCTTGAAGATTTTTGCTTCAACCCCATCCACCCGGCCCTTCCAAGTTTCATGTCCATATACCAATGTTTACCCATTTTGACCTCCGTTGGACCTTGAATGACTCCCTGATGACCTTTACCACACTAACCAGTACGAACTCGGTCTTCGGAAGGTCAAGGGCACCCACCCACCAATTTTTCTGGATGGATACACCACCTGTGACCCATTGGTACCTCCTATGACCTTGAAGACCGCCTAATTTACCCATGTCATGACCTTCGATTTGGCAATCAACAATCAACGCCACCTCTAAGTTCCCTGTCCATCACCAATGGTCTATCCCATTGGACCTTGAATGACCCTATGCCTTGTCGTGACCTTCAAAATTTTCGGCATCCACAAATCACCCCACCCTCAAGTGTCATGTCCATACCAACCTTACCCCATTGACCTTCTTTGACTGTGAAAGACCCGATGACCTTTGATCCACTAACCCAATACAAACTTGTACTCGTTCGGTCCAAGGGGCACCACCACTACGGCGGTTGGTTATTTCCCACGGTGTAGTCCGTGTCCACAGACTGCGAAAAATAACATCTAAATTGGTAGGTGTCTGTATTTCCACGGTGTAGTCTGTCACAGACTGCGAAAGATATGTCTAAATGGTACGGCGGGCTGGGTATTCCCAACGATGTAGTCTTGTTCACAGACGCGAAAGATTATCTAAGATTGGTACGGCGGTCCTGGATTCCTACGGTGTAATCTTGTCACAGACTGCGAAAAGATATTATCTAAATGGTACTGCGTGAGAGATTGGCGTTATCAGCCGTCATAGCAATGTGTGTAAATGAAATGAATCTACTAAGATATCCGGAAAACGAAGGGGTTTATCAGGCTTTAGAATTTCAGCGAGAATCCGCGAATCGATTCTCGTAAAGATCTGTAAATGATTGTGGGAATCATGTTGATTATCGTAAACTTTAGAATTTTACAAAGTGGCGAATTAGATGATTCCCGCGAAATTCATTTTTGAGAATCAAGATGATTCTCTGCACTTGCTACAAAAAATTCTACCCCTGTTCTATGAGGTTTTGCTTTGAATGTGTTCAGGGTGTGTATCGTAATTAGGTCTGAACCAACAGATATTATAGAAAAGGAGATCCCGGTCGCCCTATAACGGCTGTACTGTACAAAATCATGTCACCCACAAATGCGCGCTATTGGGGGTATTCGTGTTTTTACCGAGGAACACGCGAAAGGAACGAAAGGATCCCTTGTGCGTAGTACGTTGAAGCGTCTTAGCGAAACGTAACCGCAGTGGTTGACGTAAAAAGTTGCATGGCAACAAGATCGAACGGTGCTCGCGGGTTAAACCCGGCCTCCGCTCACATTTGTAATGGTTAGTGTGGGCGTTGTGGTGTGGCCATAGATTAATCCCTCATTTAATTTTTATCTTTTAGGCCTATATGTTGTCTGTGTAGGATGGAATAAAGACCAAAAAAAAAAAAAAAAAAACAATTATCAGTCCTCACAAAAACATTCTGGTTACAATTTTTGGTATAAAATGGATTGATTGAGCCCCATATTATTGTCGTTGTTGTAATGAGTCATGAGCGAAATTTCTGAAATTGCTTCTCTGTCACAAAATCTCATTTGTAGAGTAGTGTGTGTGTGTGGGTGGGGGGGGGGGGGGGGGTTGTCGATCTGGGTCCACCCATCTTTAATTATGAAACATGATAATTCTAAAGCTCCGCTTAACGATTATGTGTATCTAGCCCACTTTGCTTTTGGAGGATTTCCCAAAATAATATCCTTAAAAAGAGAATAGGTCATTAACAATCGCCCCAGGCATGCAGAGCAACAATGGAAAAGACGTACCCGTACGCATTGATAATAATTAAATGGTGGATACATGGCCTTAAAAATTGGGGTAAATACGTTGTATTTATAGAACGGAGCCGGACCAGTCGTGTGTGTTGTTTTCAGTAGAACAGCAATATCTATTTTATACGTTTCAAAACGGGCTGTCTGATTTGGGGAAGTGTCACGGGCTGTAAAAAGCTTTTATGGGAGTTTGAAATAATATTAGTTACATTCACCAAAAGTGACCTAACTTTCCCCAACAAAATGTTTTTATCATGGGGCTATTATTTGAAAAGAAACTCAATTCCTTGGACGGTAGACCTACAGTGTACAATTACCTGAAATGTACCGTCACATAGTATAAAAATGGATATAGAATACCGTATTTTGCGGGTATTTGGAAATACAGCAAGTGTATTTTTTATGTTAAGATTTTCAGGCTATCATGATTTCAACATTTAAAACTGTCGCTCTTATCTATTTTTCAATGAGAATAGTATATTTGATATTACATGTTAAAAAATAATGTAAATATCATAATTATACTTTTGGAATGCTAATACAGTTAAAAAACAGTTTAAAAAATGTAAATTTCACGGTATTATAAAGTCATCCATTCTGTCACAATTTACGGTTGAATGCAATTTTACAGGTTTTGACAAGGTTTGTTGATGTAATAGTTTACAACAAACTGTAAAGTACGGGTACACCCCAATGTAAACAACAATTTCTACATTAGTGGCGTCCCAGTGTTTGTTTTTAATTCTATACAGTTCTCAAATCTATGTAATAACTTAACATACATATACCATATTAGGGTTTTTATGATTATGTTTTAAATATACTGACGCTTTGTACAGTATTGTGTTGGCAGAAATGGACGCCGTAACTACTGTTAAAATTTCATTTGTTTTTCACAACAGTGCATGTCGCTAAATCCGGTCCTTTTTATACTTGAGGGACTCAACTTGCTAAGTGGTTTTTGTGCTTTTACAACTTTATAGAGGATTGTGGACATAACTTAATTTTTGTACTTTTTTCCTCAATCCACTTTCCCTATCCAAACGTTAGCTCTGGCCCGACTCTAGCCAAGAAAAGAATGCTGATTATGTGAAGAAAAACATGTCGGAAGCCCAGATGAACCGGGCCGGCCTCGCCACAATCACCAGCTTCTCCAGATGAACTCTATATATTCTTGATATTTCTCATAAAATAAACCCCAATCATGCTTTTTTTTGTCCACTCAAAATTACAAAGGCCCAGCATCATGAATTATTGAAACGGTGAAAAATAATGTACGAATGTGATGCGGGTGGTTACCACAGACACGCGTGTGCAATACCCTGACGACGATGCCAACGCATACGCTAACGAAAGATTCCGAGACGCGTAAATGTCATTTGCGAACATTTACAATCGCACCCAATAGGCGGTCCATGCACGGACAAAACAATGGCGGCCAGACAGGGATCTCCTTTTCTATATATGTGGGTCTGAACATTATTATAGAACATAAGAGAAAATTGAACGTTTTTGATGGGTCTTCGCAAACCCGGAAAAGTGAACATGCAAGCTACGTCCCATCATTTTCCACAATCCTTTCGGTATATGCAGTCCATAGAGTGGAATATTACAACCAAGAGGAGAATCGGCGTGTATTATGGAATAGCCCAAGCCCGTACGTTTTCTCTCACACACAGCGCGCCGCGGTTGTTGCTGCGTAAGCACGCGAGTGTCGTCATGTTGAGGCGCAAGACACGCATATAAAAATCGTGCGTCACGCGATATGTACCAGTGTTGCATTTCCCCAGTGTTCCATTGTCTGATCAGGCCGATTTTTCTCAATAATTATCGACAACCAATCGATTTGAAGAAATATTGCTTCTAAAAGTCTGCATCCCTAAGGCACACAGTCTCCCGATGACCATGTTAATTTTGCTTAGCGAAAAGAGATCTTTGAGTCCGTGAGATAGCATGTGGCATTCAGTGGTTGTTGTTGTTTGCACTAATGTAAGTGTTGACGCACGTAAAAATGAACTCGGCGTGTCTCATAATATGCATAGGACTTCCAAAGTACGACGATACGTAAAACCAAATATGGTGTGCCCAGAACTTGATAATGAAGTGCGTATGGCCTATTATAATACTTGTGGGACAACCTAGATTTTGTTACGTCATTTCAGGAGAATCTTCGGGTCTGGGGTTATATTTACGTCATTGTTCCAGTCTGAAAAATTTTCAAAACAAAGGGTTTCCAAGTTTACGCCAACATTTGTTTTTCAATTTTAGAACAGGTTTACGGACTTATCGGACCGCCGTACCCACCCACCAAGTTCAGGAACGCGCGACCTCGGTCTCCGAGAAAATAACGTTGTCAGATTGAGACCAAGACCACACGACAGACAGACAGCAGACCATCCCCGGTATTAATATATAGATTGTTTTTGAATAAAAAGGCAATATTCAGTTCAAATAAGTGATTTGAGGAAGGTTTGAGTGAATTCCATGTCAATTTACGAAAACAGCAATTTAGTAAATAAAATAAAAACCATGCTCCTACTCCTAGCTCAGTACTGCATGTACTACTAGCCTGATTTCAAACCAAGTTACTTTTCATAAATGACAACGAGTGGTATCCTACCGTACATGAATGATGAAAAATAAAACTTTACATATTTACAAATTCCAAACCAATTCGGGGAATTCAGTATTTGCCACCACATCCTTCAACCTGCATTATTACGTTGAGGCTGCCAATTTCACTAGGTTTTTGGGAAGGTGGCACAATCACTAAATTCTTTCCAAACGGACGGTATTGGCGTGTTAAATGACCAACATTGCTGCATGTGGCTATTACATTCTCCGAAATCCACCGTTTTTGTTATCATCAAATTTATTTTTATTTTGTTTTCCGAAAAAAGACGACCAATTTCAGCTTTGATTGAAATCTACGCCGGCTCTTTCACCATCACAGGCAAAATCCAAACGGCCGTTCAATTAGTTTGAATCTTGCTCATTCCTTCGAGCAAGTTTGAGATTTTGACCAGCCACTCAGCTCCTGCGTCATAGTTGTGGCGACATACCGAGCGAGCTATTCCTTATGAGTGCTGACTGACCACAATAGCATAACGTTCTATTCCCGTAAAGGTTATGTGATGAAGGGCCGTTATCAAGGATTAGAATTGCAAATCTGGCACCAACTCTACCAATCCTCGCGGGGTCTTGTGTGGTTAGGTAGCTGACCTATGATATAGTGTCTCTTTGAATATAAAAATGTTTCAATTATTTTTTTTTCCCGTTATAGCAAGAAGTCCTGTGGGTTAGTCCAAAAAAGATAAGAAAAATCAATAGCTGCCCTTTGAGGTTAGTGAGGGAAATCTGCCCCTGATCGTGGGCGCTGTCAAAACAACCGCAACCAGATCAAGATTTGGGCTTTTTTGTGGCCACGGCGTTACATTATTTGGTCAAGAGTATTCCATATATGATACACAAAATAAAAAATGGTGCCACCGTCCTTGGGGGTCCCCGAAAGGAAAGACGGAAGAAGTGGTTCGTGGTACCCATGAAGACGATCGCCAAAAATATTACCATATTCCAGACGAACCCCTCATTGGTGATTCGTTGCAACGAAGCCAAAAAACTTGTTGCTTTCATGATACAAAATTTAAAATACTGTACAATTTTTGTTGTGTTGGATGAAAGCCTTCAGACTTTAATTACTGATACAATATTATTGAACATAAATAATATATTATATATCAACCAATCAGGGCGCGTATTGTATTATTGACACATTATTGATCCTTAGCCACGCCTATTTTGTGCACGAGTCCGGGTCAAGACCAAATGACTGAGGTGTCAAATTGTGAACGAGCGGCGGTTTTAAAATTTTGAATGGAAAACGCTACGTTTTAGACCAATTTAACGTACCGTTCATACAAATATCTTTCACACAGAGAGTTTTGTGCACGTTTCAAGCATTTTATTCCATATTTTCGGATTTCGAGTACAAAATATGCATGCAGTCTGAACTAGTCTTGAGCCTTAGTGCACTGTCCCAATACTAGAAATGCCCTGTTCTGGAGAGGTAGAGTAGTTGAATTCGACCACAATCGATAGGTGTGTGTTTTTGTACATGGCATTGCGACTCGACAAAATGATGGGTTTGCAACTTCTGGTATAAAGGGTGTTTTCATAAAATATGTTGGACACCATTGTTTTTTAGTATTATTTTTAATATCGTCCGTGAAATACGTGTACAATAATTGCGTTCACAGCAACATACGTGCTTACCGTTGTAATTTTTAATTTACACGTCGCATCTGTGTACAATTTGGATTGCGTCATTTGATAGTTTGTACCATAACTTACTAGATACAAAGTGTTCCGTGCTACAGTTGGAAAATGTATTGGTGGCTGCACTAACAAATCGCCCTTGGCAGAATTGGTCGTCGGTGAATCAATGTCAGTTTTGAAAGACATTAACTTGTTTATAAACATAAAATACATTTAGATAACATTGATTTCTCCTGTGTCTTGTATTAAAAAAAAAAAAAAAAAAAAAAAAAAAACATCGACCTGGGACCGACGCCGATTTCAGGCCAAAAGGGCAACACACATTTTTTTTGGCCTAATGAGCGTAT
>JAMKCH010051579.1:0-10650 GCA_023653785.1 Ophioderma brevispina
AATTTGAATTTTGTAACAATGCCTTTTGTGGTGGTGGTGGGGTGGGAGGTGGGGCCAAAAGTGGACTTTGCCAATAAACAACCGGCCCCTTATTTTACCCAAATCTAATTGAAATCCGTATTACTTGCTAAATACGATTGCAAACAGCACGTTAGGGAACATGCCCGCGCCCACTAAACTTTTGGGAGATGTGGGGATGTCGGAAGCCGCTTCTATCGACGCTCCTCCAAAGAATCTTATTCATTCTCCGTTGCAAAATTGTTTAATTTTTATAGCTGAACAAACCGTGGTTGACGAATTCATTTAAACGAATTCTTTTCGTTTGTCCGGCCTCCCCCTTCCCTACAGAAACATTAACCTGAAATACACAAATTTGGTGTGTTGTATATGAGATTTGATCCAAATGTTCAGGGTCAACACTGAAGGGACCGTCCGATCAATAAGGGAAACCAATGCGTGGGTGTTACGCCTCGCAGATCCGTAAAAATGCAGATTTTTTGGGTTTCATGTACTCTGAGAAACGACGCATTTTCTCGGCCGAAATTCAACCAAAACACAAAATGCTCACCGTTCTTGAAAAATGTTATAGAGATACATTATTATCAAAAAAGAATGTACAATAAATGGATGTATAAACTTTATAAGTAAAATAACATCTAAAATCACAAAAAATATTTAAAAATCTGAAAAATAGCGACCTGGTACGTACTTATATCAAAGATATTATGTCAGTTTCTTACTATTATCGTTTGGTAGATGGCAATGGAAAGTATTACAAAAGAAACGAAATCAATAGCTAGTTTATAGATAAAGTCTAGCTATTTTCTGCAAATTAGTGCATACCTAATTTCGTATGCATCTTGTACCAAAATTAGCCGATATATCGTGTTCTACATGGAGCCAACTTATTGCAGATTTCACTTCCAATAACTTCCCAACACTATATTTTCGATTATAACACAAAATTATTTGATGTTGCGGGCATATTGCCGCTTTTTGTTAAATAAGCCTCTTTCAGGGTAGTCCCGCTTGCCTATATATCCTTGTCCCCCTGCGTTGTGGGGCGTGTTATACCCACTAATAGTTCCAAATACAAACTAATGCTACCACACAAGTGTTAGCCTAAAATCTACTGCTAACTTTACAGTCTACCGCAATCTCTTGCTACTTAGTGCTACGACAAGTCCATCTAAATCTACCGTTAGAACTAGCCAAAAAAACTAAACCACCATCTAGCTGCCCACCAAAAGTAACCGCTGAGAAAACATCAGTGAAAAAAACAGATGAGAATGCATAAAACAATAAGCAAAAAAAATACTTCCCCTGATTACATTGCCTACAAATTTACCAAAACAGCCAACAATTAGTGTGTATTAATAGTGACGGATGTTAAAACAAAATACAATTTTTGTTTCGGACGACAACTGCATTTGAAAATCACGAACTCTAGAGGGTCCGTATCCCCACATACAATTCAAACAATCCAAATCCGTTAAGAACGAAATAAAAATGGAAATTTATTTTAGCTTATATTCATGAATTCCTTACTTAATAAAAGGGATGTAATCGGAAAAGTCAACCATCATATCCGTCACACAAAATTACGCAAAATCGGCGATTATGTTCGATGAACTAGTGAGGATGTTGAAAGCGTTATTTAGCATCCGTATATGGAAAAACAACAACGGCGTTTTCCATTAAAATGGCCTGCTGCAAAAATGGTCGGCCATCTGCCGGCTTCCACAAATCCACCTAGGATGGGGCGTTGAAGGGTAACCACCTCAGGCATGAGGAGAGTGCGCGCCTTGGCCCGGTTTCTGATCTGATTAAATCCCCACATGGTCGTTTGTGATGAAATTATGGATGCGGTATTAACTGAAACTTGTTTTGGGGAGGAGTCAAACACGCTGGCTATAATAATATATATGATTTACTGATTGCGAAATGGAGGGAAAACAGATTTCGTCCAAAGTATATCATATCACACTCATATCGTCGGCTCTCATCACATTGATCTATCTCACAAATACGGTTCGAGAAAATCGCCATTTCAAATCTTCCTTCGTGAAAAGCTCGGAAACTACCGATTGCGTTCATTTACTACCAGGCAAACGGAAATATTCATCAGAAAAACACTAAACTTATAGATCAGTATGCGATAAATATGTTTTTGTTTTCCCCAAAAAAGCTGTCTGAGATCGAAACACAGTATAGACCAGCGTGCAACGTATTCTCACCGTAGTATAAAAGGTGAATGTAGTCTCAGTGTATGCATAGGATCTATGTCAGATAGCACTGTATGTGATACAGCTTTGATATAGATCGGCATGTGATAAAGATATATGTTTATCGATTTCGATTTCTTAGATAAAACACCAGATATTCGGTATGTAACGTATTCATCGCGTGTTACAAGTAAGTATGTACGGTATTTTTAGTGTATCACATGGTGATCTATGTCAGAAAAAAACTGTGAAAAAAATTAGTTTGAATTAAATGCAATAGATTCAAATTTGCTGGATTAATCTATCATTAATTAGGTAGCGGTTAAGTCTGAAATCTGTAATTATGAAAAGTTCAACGTCATTTTAACACTACGAATTTTCTCAAAAATTGTCAACACTATGAAGATAGAAAACGCAGTGATGCAGCCGACGTATCATCTTTTTATCCATATATCAATGTATGCTTAGACAGCTGTGAAAATATAAGCAATTCATGGCTGATTGCCCGGGTTCAATTCGAAAATGAACCAGGTAGTACGTGCTTCTTTGACGTGATTTTAGGTGGAATCGCTCGCGCATACGCGTTTTGCTACGTTCGCCGGCGCGCCTGAAAGTTGCATTCGTTGGATGTCGTTGCGTTCAAAGGGTGTTCGATTGTTGCCATGGGTGGTGGCGTCCTTTCTTGTGTATTTAAGCCGTAAAGTAGCGTGAACTTGGGTTTGGTTTTAAAGATGACCTTAAATGATAAAGGCTGTTAAGAAATGAGAATAAAGTAGATTTTTGGGAAACCGGTTTTACTCTCTTATGCCTGAATTGAAACCGCGCGGGACACCATTATTTTGCGCCCTGGAATACTCGCGTCTCCGGCCTCATTCCCACTAAAATAATGGTATACGCCTTGGTTAAATTCGTCGTAAAGAGAGTACCGATTCCCAAACATCATACCTTTATCTCATCAATAGCGGGTGTTGACTATCACACTGTTTTCTTAAATTTCAACTAATCTCTTACGGCTTCTGTCTGATGGAACTAAAAGTCTTCTATTATTTTATCAGGTGTATTTGTGGTGCACTTGACTCTTATTGAAGAATGGAATCTAGGTATGATGGAGGAACCATATAGGGATTTGCGCTTGTGTGTGCTTCATTTTCAACTACAGTTACCACACCTGTACTTTGGTGTCTATAATATGTGTAGGTAATTGTTTTATATATCAATTTAGATATATACTTGGGGTAATATTTTTTATATAAATGTCAACCGTTAAAGTCAAAACTGCAAAAAATAATCGCTACCGGAAGTGATGTTTTCCGTAGTTAACTGTGAAAAATTACACTGTAGCTAGAATAGATGGACGGATTTTTCTAATTTCACTTAACAAAATTCGAAACAAATGATTTTCTCAAAATTAAGCAGATTGGGTTATCACACCTTTGACAAAAAGCGATAAGAAGCATTCTTGACACTAGACTAGCGAGGTATTTATTTGCGATATTTTGGTTTTAATTAAATAAACCTTAATCACGGAATAAAGCACAGTCGTGGGTATTACGTAAACATAGAAACAATCACTTCAGGTGTTATAGCGAACAGCATGGGCTGATGGCGTAATCCCACAACTACGGGAAAAAAAATCGCTAGCGGGAGCCCTTCAGCCGATATTAGTAGTGATGATTAAAGGGGGGGGGTAGTCCGTGCTAATCGGAATTGTTTCCTCTACAAAAAGTAGGATATTGTAACAGCATATGCGGTAAGTCTTAGCTTTGAAATAACTTTTATTGACTAAAATCGACTCTCGGTTCAAGATATGACTGATCAAAGTATAGGAGTGACAAAAAAAACTTTGTCATTCAAAAGCAATTGATAATATACTTTTGCATGTATTATTAGCTTTTAACCAGTGATAATGATAGTGATATAAATAACAATTATTTTTCAAAAAATAATTCTAGGCTGTGGGTTGGGTTCTGTTAAAGTTTGTATATGAATTATTAATAAAATGATAGAGTTTAAATGATAGCTCACTGTTTAAAATACTGCGATTACATTTCTTAGGAATTTCTTATTTCCGCACCCTGCTATATTTAACAAAAGTATTTTAAAAATTAATAACAAAGTAATTAATGCATCTTTTTCAACCAAACTTTGATTAAAAATTATGATAATTACTACTACACATAAAAAAAGCAAAACAATAACATAATTCATATAAATAGCGCCCTCAACGTAGCACAAATTTTAAAGGCCTATATCTCAGTTTGTAAAAAAGCGCAAAATAGCAATTTTCAAACAAACGTAACTAGAAAACTAAATATGGTATAGGAATGACATTTGGCACAGATGTTAAGAACACTAAGTTCTAGAAAAACCATGTCTTCCAATTTTTGAATTTCTCCTTCGTTTTTGAGTTATTCAGTAAAAAGTGCTTTTGGCTAGCTCCCGGTTGCCATGGCAACCAATTCAAAAATCCAAGAACATGGTTTCCTCCGGAATATCCCAGTGAACATTCTCCCCAAACCCCATTAATGTAACGTCAAACGGTGATGGAGTTACGTTTGTTCAAAATCATGGTAACAAAGGTGAAAATGAAATCCGATTTTGAAAGTTCAGTCAACGCTACAATGATGATATAACGATATAAAAACTTGGGGTTTTTTCAACACTAATATAATGTGCGCTGGCCATCTTCCAGGAAATTATTATGAAATTACATCCTTCTCCTGGAGAACTACGTAAGTTAAAATTTCAAAAACAAATATAAAACGTAATGTAATCTACCGTTCATTGATGGCGATCCGCTAGGAAAGCGATGGACAACCGTTTCGGACCTAAGACCTATAGATAATCTCTATCGCTCTTCTACCACAACCCAGGCGTGATAGCTCATTTGGTTAAGAGCGTCGTGCTATCATAACGAAGGTCGTCCGGTTCGAATCCTCCGGCCAAGCACAACTGGGGTTTTTTCAACACTAATGTTCGCGTCCATCTCCAGGGAAATATTATAAAATATACATCCTTGTCTACCTGGAGAACTAGAATTAAAATTTTAAAATACGCTATGTATAGGTGACATTTTAAGAAATATCTGAAATCGCTCCTCGAAATTTCCAGAAATAACGGGATAACCGCCCCCTTAAGTTGCACTTTGGTGCATCAAACTAAACATCAACTTTGACCTAGTAATTATTCATGATATGCCATACAAGGTTGTCCATAATCCAATTTGTATCAAATAGTCAGAGCCCGAAGATCGGCTAAAGACACGATTGACACCACGAAAGCGCTTCTGGGTAAGCGATGACTTAAAAAAAACCTCAAATGAAGTAAGAAACCATTTGGACGTCACATAATAAGCACGTTTATTAATAAAATGAACGTTTTGTTAACTCATAGGTGCAGCGATTTCTTTCGTGACGATTCCTAGCATTTCCCTTCTGCCACGATACTTTGATAAATTCTACTCCTTAGCGGTAGGTGTGGGTTATGCTAGCGGCGGTATAGCCTACGTTGTGTTTGCTCCTCTCACGCAAGTCCTTTTAGACACTTATGGATGGCGAAATTCCGTGCTTTTGTTAGGTGGAATACTTTTCACTTGACTGTGTGGGGAGTTTGCTCGACCACTGATATATGCGAATTCAGAATCAAAGCCAGCCAATAACAATGAGAATGTATACACTCCGCTGAAGGAAATGAAAGGATATCAGCGAAACCTTACAAATAAGTAAGAATGTCAGCTTTGTTGCACGAAATACGAAAGTATTAACAAGTTAGCAATTTCTTAGGTTTATTCGTTGTTCACAAATATACTCTTTTGTAGATGCCAACCCTCATGACGGCAGTTTCGCTTAACCATTTACCTGGGTGGATAATATACTTTTTCCCGGCATGCTTAGTTCAAAGGAATGTCACCAATGAAGCGATTTATTTGACCAACTGTTGCAGGCTTTGTTCACTCCATAGGACTTTGTTGTGCCTGCACCGTTTATATCAAAGAATATTGTAAGGTGCGAGTTTGCACTCTATATCGGGAATAGTTCAGCTGTCTGTCTCACAGTGGACAAGTGGACTTCGACATTCAAGACGATGTTGCTCTCTAATTCCCTATACATGTTCGCACTGGGTAGTGGCCTCTCAATGTGTGATGTTTACACTGCAGACCGTTGTAGACACTTAGATATTGTTATCCCAAAGAATTTGGGTGGCGGATGGCTTCTCATCGGAGTAATTCGACTATTTCGGGTAGGTGCGCCTGCAGATTGAGCCTGCTTTTGGGGTGAAGTGGCAACTATGTACTACAAGCTAATGTTGATATTTTTAGAAACTGTAGTTCCTACCTATACTCGCAGATATAAAAATGTCCCGAGGAATTTCTCTGGGGGAACACGTTCAAATGACCATCATCAAAATGGCCGCCATTTGTGTATATTGGTCATGAAACTTTGTGCATGACAAGAATTAAGGCTATTTTATGTTTTCAATTAACTGTGTTGACACTTCTACAGGAAGTATATTATGAAAAACATGGTGCAAATTAAATTGATCCCAAAATAAGTGCCAAATTAAACCAGTAGGTGATGATGACGTCATAAAATTGCGTGGGGCCACGCAAAAATATTTTATTCCATAGACACACACATTGGGCGAAAATTCAATTTTGCCACTGAAACATATCGGAATTTGTATGAAAGTTTTGGCTCTACATGACTGACAAACATACAGTTCTATGTATACAAAGTGTTTAGTTGCCATTACTCTGCAGAAGATTTTCAAAACGTACGTAAAATAAATAATAATACTATAATAGCTAGCAACGACCCCCCTTAGCCATTGACCTTGAAGGCGGGTCCTTCAATCATGTGTTTCGGCCGGTTTAAAATTGTACCGGGGAGGTTGTCGCACCCCAATTTACCTTGGAAGCGTTGATGATAATGTTTAGCCTTTAGCGCCTCCTAAGGAAAGTTGGTACAGGGGGAGGTGGTAACCTCGCAGACATACTGGATAATTTAATACTGGGTATGAATCATTTATACCTATTGCTTGCACGGCCACCCCTTAGCCATCGACTCTGTGGTAGCAAACAATAACCCGGACGAAGCCCAACTTCACACTTTTTCCGCTAAAACTACCCAAACAACAAATGTCCAAACAATTACCTGGAAATTCGATTGATAGTTTAGCATTGCAAAACTAAGAAAAATTTCCGTTGGGGGAGGTGGGGCGTGGTGGTACCCTTCCCATCCCCCGTCAAGAGAGGAGTAATTGCTTATAGCTAGAGGCAGTACCAGAGTTGAAAAAATTCACCCCTTCTCCACCAAAGAGTGAAACGCTTGTATAGTGTAAAACCACTCCAAGATGAGTGGTTTATCTCCTTTGGAGGAGTTAACAATTTAAAGGCAACACGAAAACGAGTGGGAATCCATTCTTTTCACTCTTTTGGAGTGGAGGAAATTCCTCATAAAATACAAAACTCTTGTTGGGAGTGAAGAGTTTTATATTTGCATTTAGAGAGTGGACAGGGAATGGGGTGCCGGGGACTGAAAAAGTGGCCCATTTTGTAAAAAGTTGACCTTTCTGGAATCTTGCGCACCCCTTCACAAAAATGTGAATTTCGTGTCAAATGTCTCTAAATTTTTACCTTTATTTTAAAAAAGCAGCAAAAGGGACCTTTTTTTGTCCCTTTTGTGGAATGTGATGTTGCCATCATCCCAACCCTTCCCTCGCGTGTGAAGTTAGCTATAGCAGATGCAGGTACTCGTTGAACTACGGCAAATAGTATTATTCAAAAATACAGAAATATGGGTCTTATTTTATTTCAATACAGACCAAATCATCCGCATTGTGATAGAATAGTATGCCCTGTAAGAGTTAAGGTCACCATTAACCCTTTTTAACCCTTTTCAGTGCTTCTAGAACACTTTATCCCTAAAGTCCTTTTCGGCAAATGACTACCAACCTTAACGATCACCGCAAAAAGAGGTAGTGTTATTGTTTGTTAGATTCTGAAAAGTGAACAAATGCAGTTAAGGCGTAGGGATATAATTTATATAGCAAAAGAAAAAGAAACCAAGAAATCTGGCTAATCAAAATCTGAAGACGGAACCTTAAATTGGCTAAATGGGGGGTATAATGGTATTATGGGCGTAAGTAGAAATAAACAGATGAAGGGCCCATCTTGGAACCAAGATGAGCGATCATGATGTAAGGCCGGTATTTGTTTAATATGCATGTGTGTATCTGCAGAAGGCACATATTATAGGAATTGCTGTGGTAGTTAGTGTGTCTGCCTGTGAATGGTATGTGGTTGAAAAGTGTTGACCACAATTTTAACCCAAATGCGAACATTTCATGACAATTGGATACAGTGGTCTTTGGGTAGTGTCCTATGTGTTGCTGACCTCAAAATGTTCTTGTTGAAACTCAGGTGACCTTTGATCCATTCACAAAAACCACGACGGCAGACTAAGCATGCGTGCGGTGAACGCTGTATTTTCCCCTTTCACAATTTGATAAAAGGAAACCTTAAATTGTTAAGTGCAACCCTTTAACCATTTTCAGGATGCAATGAATTACAAAACACTGGCGATCGATCCATTAATAGCATCACAGTTGGTCAAGTGCATCTGTCTGGAAGAAAAAGGGACCAAATCAAACCAGATTCCTATACGAACATTCAAGTAGTCATCTGCCGCAAATTCATATAAAATCATTAATTGATGAGTAATTATTAAACAGAGAATGTCATAAAAGAGCCAAGGGTAATTCGAGTAAATTGTTGTTTAAAATATCTAATGATGTGTGCAGCAAAATATGATTCTATAAAGGTTACAAATGAACTGCAAATTGCATCTGAGCATTTGTTTGTATGTTCAAGTGCATCCCAAAAGTGGGTTAACATTGTTAGATTATGTAGTTTCTATATGTAACATTCCTTAAAACAGCTCCCAAATTCATCTGGTAAAGAGAAAGCAAAGGAGGCAATGTGCCTTTGCCTAACAGCACATTGACTGAGCCGGATTTTAACCCACAACCTTCAGAACATGAATAGTTCTATTCCACAGCACCAGTTCCAACAATCTGACTGATCTGAATCTGGATTTACACTAAGATATCTGTACAACTAGTAATATTCCTCAAGGCCCTGGGGTGCTTTACTTCAGATGACTTATAAAATAAAAGGGACCATTTGTACGGAATGTAATAAAGAAAGTTTTACTAAACATTTGTCTTTGAAATATGTAAATGACACAAATAATATACAGTTCTGTCTTAGCCATCGTCCTCCAACCAACGGCTTTTCTGTACGACGTTCACGACCAAGGTTGTGGTACACCCCCCCGGGTTTTTCTTAATAAAGCCACAGGGACATCATATTGGTTTGGTTATCGGTGTGTCGCGGCATGTCCTTTCTTTAAATCAGTACAAAAAACATATCAAGTTTTTAAAATATGACGTCATAGTTACGTCATAACAGCTTATTTTTAAGCATTCTTTGTCAGCAAATCGCAAAAATCAATGGTTTTGACAGTTTTTGCCCATTTTCCTGCAAGCAAATGGATTTATTGGCAATGGAGGGTGCTAAAGTATGATACACATGTTATTACTCTAATAATAAGAAAAATACAAATATTGTCAGTATTACTTACAGTAGCATATACGTACATAAAGTCCCATTTTTGGCATTTTACACAGTAAAGTATAGGAAGGTGGCGCAACCCACCCCCTTTCCACTTTGATGGGAAACCTGGACCTCCTGAAGGTAAGGTACATCCAATTTGTTTCGTTAAAATTACCGCAAAGGATGAAATTTTTTACATTTACATAAAAGCTTAGATCATATTCGTTGCGTTTTTGTGCTGACAGGAGATCATCGTTGGAGTTAAATACCCCCCCACCTTCTTGGTCGGGACGATTTATGACCTGATATACTAAAATTAGGGAATACCATCATGGTTTTATATTTCTTTAAAATTTTGAAATGGTATCAAAATGTTGCCATTGTTACAAATTTCTTGCATCGCTCAAACGATAGGCACCCCTCTTCTGTGTACACAGGATCGCCAGCTTTACCTCTACCGTTTTTGAACTGTATATGTTGAAAGAGGATTTCAAATATTAATTTGTAAAAACTACCAGCCAAAAAGGCGTTTCCATGGGATTTTATGAGAAAGGCGCTTACTTCGGGACTGAGAAAATAATTAAGTGTACTTATGCACAGAATTTTTACAAGCTAGGTGCATTCAGAGCTTTAAACTGTGAAAAAGACCCATTTCAAATAGTTCAAAATGCATAGAACGTTCCAAAATGTCCTAAATTTCATATCTTATGGTTAATTGTGCCGCTTTAACAGCTGGATGCACTCTTTAATTTCTTCTTCTACAACAAAAGGCATCTAGTTACCAACAGTTGTACCGTAATATGTTGTATT
>JAMKCH010051580.1:0-10611 GCA_023653785.1 Ophioderma brevispina
GGAGTTTCATTCTGTTTTAACAATAGAAAAGAAAATAAAGTGTTGATAGACCTAATACTAGCACGTTAGAGACAAAATGGGCAATTTGAATTTGGGAAAAATGAGTGATAGTGCTTTAATTCTAAACTAAGCCTTAACCGAGAATTAAGATTTTACTCTGTGAAAAGAATAAATGTTGAGATATTAACCAACACAAAATTCCGTAACCAATTTACCATCGATGCATGTTAACGTTCTACGTCCTCGCACTCATATGACGTCATAAGTGGAGAGAAAGTATAAAAATACTGGGTATAGGGTAAAAAATTGGATTCGCAATATTCCAGACTCAATAAACATTGTAGAATTAAACGCCTGAGATATAAAACTAGTCATGTGCTAGCCGGGGTGGGGGGGGGGCCACTTGGATCAACGGTGGAATGATGCGTGAACCAGAAAACGGTAAAAAGGGTGTCTTGTTTTTCCAACAGGCGATGTACGCGCGTACTCGTTTGGGTGTCAAAAACAGCAAAATATGGGAAAATGGGTATTGTTTTTTCTTAACCATGAAATTGTAATGTTATATCTTATTAAGCAGCCCGAACAAAATCATCCAAAATATGTATCGGAACTTGTTAAGTAAAGCAAAGCAAGAAATAAAGGGTATATTTACGAATCAATGCACTGCGTACTTGTAAGGTATCATAAACAGATTAAACAATTTGTTTAGCGATGTTTTAGCTTGTTTCTTTGGCGGTGAACAATACGGCCTGATTCAAAAAGAAGTTTACTAATTTTGTCATGATTAGTAAAAAATCCAAAGTGAATTCTCGTAAAGTATTATCTTGTAAAGAGCAGTTTTTGAGGTCTTAATTTAAAAAAGAATTTGTAAATTTGCACATGCCAAACCCAAATTGTATCAGTTGAATAAATCAAACTTTTCTGATGTAACATTGGGTAACTGCATCAGTTTCTATTAAACCAATCAATAGGTTTTAAACAAGACCAATCCATGGTTTGTAAATTTCATTGTAAACAATGAAAGTTTAGCTATTGACGCATAATCAAGAACCAAAATCAAAGAAAGTTCATTTCTATATTCATCGAGCAGATGATTTTCATCGCAAACTATGTTCGCATTTATGGTTGTTCAGGAACTGCAAATGAAGCAAGCAGGGGTTCATATAAGAGAAGTCTACCAATAAGAGGAAACAAGAGGGAACTTGCTATGCTCGAGGCTCGCGAGATTCAAAATTCGTATCATTTGAACATTCAGTATTGAAAATTTTGAAATTAAAAGTATAACTTTCATTTTACAATGAACGTTGCAAAACCAATGGATCTTTCTTGTTCACGCATTATTGAGGTGGTGTAAATAGAAACTAATGCAAGTTATCCAGAAGTGGGCAGTCAGGAAAATGGGTTGTTTTATTCAAATTAGTATAACTCGGATTTGGCACGAGCAAATTGAAACATTCTTTTTTTAATTTAGATAATCAGAAACTGCTCTTTCTAATGACATACTAGTTTACGATGAGTTCTTTCCAGATTGTTTACTAAACTACAATAAAAATGAGTAAACTTCTTTTGGAATCAGCCTGTACGTGTTTAGGGTGCATTTTGAAAGTCCATTTCACGCATCATATCCACCTTTGAATACAAGTGCCCCCCCCCCCCCGGGTTCCCTAGGCTATACACTGTGTGGAAATTGACAGTTTTGCTGACACATGAACTTCATAACGTCATTGCGACGTAATTCTAAGCATGTTGGTACTCATTTAGGTAGCAATGGAAATAAGATGACCATAGCTACCCATTGGTACCAAAATCAATTGTCTGTGGTATTTCTGTGTTGTACTAAACATGTTGGTACTTCTCTCCGTCCGAGATTTTCTCGATTGTTAAATCCCTGTGCACGAAAGTGTCATTTTTAATTCATCATCATATTTAATAAATGACGTCATTTTAAGGAGAATGTTAACTGTTGTGTGATTTTTTTTGGCACATTAAACGAGTAACATCGCAGTGTATATTTTACATCTTTGTAACAGGTAAAGGAGCCTAACTTTTCCAGAAAAAAATGTACCTTTGTCGGGGGATGGGGCTTATTTATTTTGAACTGTTTATGTTAGTAGTGTCGGTGGGTCAATTTATTTTTACCATGAACTTAACTTCATACTATTTTTCTCTAAAATGTATGTAACATAGCCAAGATCTTTTATTTTACTTGTTGTATTTGTTTTGTTGTCTTGTTTTGATGTTGTCTTCCTATTTGTGTTGGGGTTTTGTTAACTGTAAATAACAATTATGGGTCTGTCGGCAGATTTTTGTGTTTATTTTGCGATATTTTGCATAAAAATTTTTGAGTTGGCAGGTTTTTATAGGGTCGGTCGGATTACGGCAATATTTTTTTTGGCCTAACATACTCACAGAAAAAAATATACACGTTATGTAAATATTACACACGTTATGTAAGTGTTGAACCTTTTAATATAATTAAAAACTAAATTAGTTACAATTTTACATAATACCGTAAATACTTATAAAAATCCTTTATTGTACTGTACAAACGCTATTGGGCAAATGACATGCATTTTGCAATACAAATTACCTAACATTATTGTTTGGGTTAAAATACTACGTGAATTAAAAAAAAATGTGCATCATGATAAAGGGGGGGGGTGCTTACAAAACCTGCCATATCTAGCGTATTTTTCAGTCGATTTCTTTCATTTTTTCCCCACGCTAAAGTATAGTAGATGTGTTTTATCTTGGAAGAAAGAGATAGAATAGAAGGAAGCACATCGACCCAATTGATTTTGAACGATCATCTGGCCGCTCAATATTGCAATTGTTTCAATCTCTCAAGTGGTCCTTCCGAGGTTAATCCTATCCGATTTTCTCGCTCGAGAAAATTCGCGGTTCGTGGTTGTTTCTTCATTGCGTAAAGATTCCGGGTCATCGGGAATCAGCGAATCAGCACGCGATGGATCCTGCGAAGTAAATACTCAAACATATATCTTACATGGAAACCGATCAACACGCCCGGGTGGTTCTTGGATTTTGGTCGGGAACCCATGCTCGTTCCGAAAAAGAGGGACTAGCTGCAAATGCGGGACTACCGCTATAGGGGTATCAAATTCACAAGAATTTTATATTCACAATAATAAAATTCAGTTGTGATTGTAACTGGTTCAATGATACAAATAGGAAAAGTTAACAACCAAAACATATCAGCAAAATAACCCTAAGTGTGTATTTTTTTTTCTTGCAGTAGCACAAGTGTCAGTTTCCGGTATATGGGCTATCTCTAAATGTGTTCTTTTTTTATGTATTGAGAAACAGGTACCGCAAGGGGTATCTATCACTGCAACATAACATCAATCTTCAATCAATGTTATTTGTTCATCTAGAATAACAGCAAAACCAATATGATAACTATTATGTAAATAATGCAGTACAGTGAAAAATGGTAAATATTATTCAAACAAATATTTTCAATACAAGTAAAGTATGCTATAATATACATTATAAGGGGATTTCAAAAGAAGAGTATATAACTGGGATATAATACTAGGCAGGCCGCAGAGGTCTAGAAAGGCCTTTAATTTACGTTCCACGTATGACAGTCAGACGTTGATTTTGCATATTAATAGATTGCACTAGTGATCTACAAAACACACTCGTATCTGGGGACTTTACAAAAACTTTGTACAAAAATGTACCGGACTGTTAGTTAAAAAAGCATTCTTGTTGATCATCCTTCAAATCAAAGAAAATGAATTCTAATTTGATCCTAAATCGGAGCTTATGTTGAGAAAAAATAGTGAAGATACTCTTTCAAAAAACTTTGAAATGTCACTTAGCGAAGGCGGAGACCTCTATCCTTGAACCGTACCGATATGGCTTTCAAATATTAACAAATTGAACATGAATTGGGGTAATACAGCAGGAAACAGCATTTTCTAATCGAGTCCTACTAAATACGGACGCTAAATTATACTCTTATGTAACGATAATGAATGCCGAGAGAAAATCGGGACGTGTGTAACAGGACGGTCGATATGACTATTTACAGGGGTGACTCTGGGCTGTAAATCATCAGCTGTGGTGGAATGGGTGAGTTATGTCACCATGCAAAGCCTAGGACAATTGAGTTCAATTTTGTTAACAATACAGAGTGGTTGCGATGCGTTGATTCAAGCTATATGTGGAGCGAAATTTGTTTATTAATTTCCTTTCACTATTTTTTATCAGAAATTTGCTTTATACTACAACTGCATTGGAACTTTAATTCATGTAAGACCATTTATAACTATTAAAATTAGTAAGAACCGTCAGGAACTAGAAATTATGAACATCCCTTGCGCGGAAAATTCAAAATGGCAGTGAAACTCGTGCTCGCTGTATTTGCAGCGATTAATGTCTATCTTGATTTAGAAACTTGGGCCAAAATGAGGCTGTGCAGCAGACGTAACTGATCAATTCGTATTGAACGAGCCTGCACGTAAAGTTGCCTTCTGCAGTCATAACGAAGAGTTGCGGTATGCCTGACTAGTGGAACTATATTTAAAATATCACAGTAGGATGTCATATTTACTATCTGTACCGTTAGGTGTATTTTTCACTGAAACTAGTAAATTCACCAAGCAGGCCAATATAAATAGGGGCCGGGTATATTTAATTGAAAATTGGTCCATTAGGGGTCAATTCAGAACCACTGAAACGAGCATGGGTGCCCAACGAAAATGGCAAGACACCTCACCCCCGGTCAAACTTCAAATTAGTCAACCTTTCATCCTTTATTGCTCCACACTTGGGCAGTCTAAGGCAGTAAAGCTGAACGCATAACGATGGTACATTAATTTTATTATAAAAAACAACAACAGAATACAAACCGGAGACAGCCGGAACATGTGGTAATATGCAATATACTTTTACACCGTTTAAGTGTTCGGACATAGAGTTTTCAAAAATTTACAGTAATTGATGCTCGCCGATCATCGATTGCGGCAGAGGGATTATGGAAGGGGTCGCTGTGAATCCCTCTTTTGTGCGGTGAATGGATAAACAGATTAAATCGGATTGTGGAAGTCGATTGCTTCCTGGCTCTCTTTTCAATGGTTTTATAAAACATAAACAAATCTATGATCTAGTGATTGCATAAAGGTCAACATGCCAAATATTTTTTTGATTCACGTGGTTATGGAATATAATATAGGTCGTAAGAGTAATTATACACGTAAAATTAGTTTGAATGTTAAAAACATTTACTTCTTTGTCTGTTCAAACAATTTTGTCTGTTCAACACTAACAATTCAACACTAACTATGAATAAAATCGCTCAACCAGAATAACCAAACACCGCAGCACTTATTGAAACATTGTCACCAACGAAGCCAAACATAAATGCAATTCCAGTATCCTCGTCAAAGAACATCACCGATCACTTCCCCATATATTACATCACTCCAACTAAAAACTAAACACAAGCTCCAAAATAACTGTCTACAGACGTGAGTACAGAAGAACATAACATCGCATTTAATTGTAAACTTAGTACTGAAACTTGGCACAACACATTCACCAAAACAGATCCACAACCATTGCTTACAACCAATTCATCACAAAATACGTTGACCATTATGCAAAACTCTTTCCACTACTGAAGCTCAAAAAACCTCAACACCCGCAAAACAGTCCGTTGATAACAAATAGGAACTTATCATATCAAGTAAAAACACAAACACAGCCCTTTATAAAAACAAACATGTAGGAAAAACACACCCACAGCAAAACAAACATTATTAAACAATACAAAAACAAATTCACACATTAGCAAAGCAAAGAAAGCATACAACACGGAACAATTTAACAGCCTCAAACATGACTTGACTAAAACTTGGAAATTTCTAAATCCAATTATTGGTAGAAAAACATCATCTAACGAACTTCCCAAGATTTTACCCACAACAACAAAAAGATTACCGAACCTTCCGATATCACTAGTATCTTCAAAGATCACTTTACTAGACTTGGTAAAACTTTGGCTAACAAAATTCCATCTCCAAACACTCCATTTCATGCCCATCTTACGAGTTGCATCACCTACTAAAACCTGGTAAAAGTGCTGGCACTGATGGTATTGACCCAGGTATTGCTAACAAAACGTTCAAACACGTCATCTCACCTCTCATGTACATCTTCAACAGTCACTCACCTCAGGCATAGTTCCCCATAATCTAAAATCTGCCAAAGTCATTCCCATCTTCAAAAGTAAAGATCCTCACGACATCACCAACTACCGACCAATTTCTGTCCTTCCTTCTTTTTCAAAACTGTTGGAAAAGATTGTGCACAATCGTCTTTTCACTTTTCTAAACAAACATAACATTCTTGTTGATGCACAATACGGTTTCAGGCCCAAGCGTTCCACATATATGGCACTCCTTGAACTAACAACTAATCTGAATCAAGCACTTAAAAAGAAATATCACACCACGGGAATCTTTCTGGACATCTCCAACGGCATTCGATACAATTGACCACAATATCTTCTCCAAACGTCAGCACTATGGTGTTCGTTGTGTTGCTTGGAATGGTTTCAGAAGTTTTCTCACAGACCGCACTCAATATGTATACAGCCCATTCAACGCAACCACCTACTGCCGCAAGTACAGGGGAGGTCCTCAGGGCATCCTAACCGGGCCCGCTAATCTTCATTATCTAATGAATGATATCACAAATATATCTAACACACTCAAAATTATCTATTGCAGATGCACCAACATCTCATCTCCAGACGAAAACTTAAACTAAAACTCTCTTTTCCGAAACATAAAATAAACCATGAACTTTACGAAATCCACCTCCTGGTTCAGTGCAAACAACTATTCACAAACAATACAAACAACTACATGCTATCTCTTACTCACCTACAAATCACAACAACTCAGCAACCAAGCCCCGTAGGCTCTGTTTTCCACCTTGCTAAAACAGATTGCGCCAAAAAGAGAAACTTAAATCACTCTAGAAGAGAAAACTGGTCCATGACCCCAAACACCAGAAGTACCTTGGCGCACAATGGACCGCTCAGCATTCTTTCAATCAACACACCCAAGGCAGTCGCTGCCCAAGACGCCAAGTCAGTCTCGTGTCAACATCCTAAGAGGCTAGCAGGAACTGGATGGGGGGCTTCTTTTGACACCTTACATACATCAACTCTTGCCTTGGCATACTCCACTGCTGCATACGCTGCAACAGTATGGAGTCACAGTGACACGTGTACATTCACACAAGATTGATGTTGTTTTGAATGATCCAATGAGACTTGTTAGTGGGCCTTTGGCGACGCCCTGTAGAATATCTTCAATTCTGTCTGGCATAGCTCTGCCCAAACCTTAGGAGGCACCTTAAGACGATCAAGCCGCCAAGAAAGTGTGAACCTGGTAGCCTAATCCTCCACCAACACACTTTGTGAGGATCAGAGAATTAACGGGAATCATTTGCTACCCAGTCCATGACACTGCAGTCAAAGTATCCATATCGATCATCCGGGATCACTGACAGATGGTATGAGCAATTGTCATCCTCTACTTTGAAACTAAAGCAGTTTGTGGGACAGCCCATCTAGCAAAGCCCAAGGC
This sequence comes from Ophioderma brevispina, assembly GCA_023653785.1. Classification (NCBI taxonomy): domain Eukaryota; kingdom Metazoa; phylum Echinodermata; class Ophiuroidea; order Amphilepidida; family Ophiodermatidae; genus Ophioderma; species Ophioderma brevispina. The sequence continues at coordinate 7,626 of JAMKCH010051580.1, forward strand.
TGGACTGATAGGAAAGCATGGGTCAACCTCAACAGACTCAGAACTGGATGTGGTCGTACAAAGAACTTGGCACGCAAGAACGAACGAACAAATCCACAATTACAACACTAGACAAACCAGACCATCTGTAAAGTTCATACCACTAAGTTCTGGGTCTCACATTGATGATAAACTCACATGAGGAACCAGCACATCAAACCATCATATCAAGACCTCACACGTAAAAGGTACCATTTACAGAGCACCCAAGACACCACCTCCACCATCCCAAATACTAAAAAAACCATATGACAACAAATGGTTCTTCCACACCAGAAATACTACAATATTATCTGGGCCACCAAACTTTCCAATCTGACTAATCAACTAACATCACTCAGAAAGGGGCTATCCGCACGATCAACAACTCACCTTACAGAACTCACACCTTACCATTATTCATTCCCTCAAGACACTAAAATTAGCTGACATTAACAAACTCCAAGCCGCACTTTTCATATATTATGACTATCACTATAATAATCTACCTTCTAACTTTAACTATTTCATGACAAATAGGCAAATACACAATTACAACACTAGACAAGCCGATCAATATCATCTTCCACTGCCCAAAACCACCAAAGAAAAACACCATATCCTGCACCATGGTGCCAAAACCTGGAACGATCTTCCGCAAACAATCACATCTATCCCAAACAAAAACACATTTAAATTACGCCTCAAGCAGTTTGACATTGACACGTACAATTTATCTTAATTATCATTCGCCGATAATTTTCTGCATAACCCTCTTCTTTCTTTTTCCTTTTCCACCTCTCTCTCTCTCTCTCTCACATACATCCCCATCTCTTTCTCCATCTTTGTTCACTTCTGCTTTATCCTGTCGCCTACTTCTCCCTATACCGCCCAGCCTCTTTTCGTCCTGGAGCATAATTGTGTTGGACAAATTTTCCTAATCTTCTTCTTCTCTTCTACTCATTCTGTTTGATCTGTGTAGTATGTTGCTGTTATGTTTCTCCTCTCGTTTGTCTTACGTCTATGTGTACGTTTTTTGTCTTTAAAGATTCTCTTCTTAGTCACATCGGTCATCTTGGTTCTCATTTACCTCAATTATTTGTATCAATTCGTTTGTTTTATACCCCTTTCAAACGCAACCTTACTTTTTTCACCTGGACCGATTCATTATGTACCCTATTTATATGATATGTTAGCTTATTTAGTAAACTACCGTAAGTAAGAGCCTCCGTTAATTATAAGCTCTTAGGAGTTGTCCATTGGAGGTCCTAGCATAATGTTTTTCTTTTTCACTGTTCTTATCGACATATTATCACATTGTATCTGCTCCTTTTTGCATATGTAAATTTCTGTCATCTATATGTATTGCTGAATAATTGAATATGAATTGAAAATGAATATGAATGTTTGGAACAGGCCCGTGCGCAGGGGCTACTGATTTTTTTGTGATAAAAAAATTAGACATTTATGACAAAAAGTCCAATTGTTGGTGATAAGATGTTTTTAAAAAAGAGCAAAAAAAAGTTCTAGGGGGCTTAAGTCTACTTTTCCCTAAAAAGTCCACTTTTTCGAACACCCTTACACCCCTTAAATTCCTGCGTACGGCACTGGTTGTAATGCTAATTTGGTGTGGCCTTATAACTCTTCACATGTGTTGTAAATTTCGTGTAAAAAGATCTACCGGCGAATGTTATTGGACATACATTGGGCTATATGATGTATTAAATGTTTCTAGACCTATAGGAGGTCTATTTTGATTGGTTACTCAGACGTTACATCATGCTGTATCATGTAATGAGCCAATCAAAGATACTGTAAGAAAGGCAGTAGGCCCCAGGGGTTAAAGAGTGAGTCCAGCCAACAGAGCTAATCAAATATACTGAACTCTCTACAATTACTTCACGTGTTTTTAATGGACATTTAGATAATGCACATAATGTTGAGTTTGCTTATAATAAGCTAAATTTCATTGCAAATTTCAAATGACCACTACGTACACATCAGGTATTGCATCTGTCAGATCAATACCATTGTCTAGTTCTACACCTGTGCAAATACACGACAAATGGCGGTATTCCACAATAGATTTACCGATGTGATATATTTAAGTCATTGAAATATGCCATGTTATTACAATGAACAGCAGAATGACGGTGAGGGTTGTTGCATAGTGTCTTGCCGCTTGCCGCTTTGCCGCTCTGATTATGAAATTTATGTCACTAAGTGATCATGTAAGAATCGCTAGCGGTGACCCAAGCGGCAAAGCGTTAATCCAATAAATCGATCTCTCTGCCGCTCGGGCTGCCGCATTTCCCAAAGCGCAAATCGCATTGAGTTGACTTTAATTCAACTCTGGAGCGGTGCGCTGATGAGTTTTTAGCCCGAAGATATGGTCCTGGACAAGATATTCTCGTCTCATAGCGGTGCTATTTATGATTATGTATATATATATATATATATATATATATATATATATATTTTATGTACATTCACGGGTAGCTGACCGTTATTTTACGGGATTTTCGGCATTTAAGGCACATGAAAGTCGATTCTTCGCTTATCGTTACCCGCCCGCATCACTTCTTGGAGACTAGAAAAACCCGCGTCAAAAATTCGAGATTGCCAAAATAATTCATTATTTTCACCAGGTTTAGCAATTGGAAACATATATATTTTTGTTTGTTGTAAAACATATTTTGATAAAATTGAAGCAAAACCAGACTTTTTTTCTGCGGCCCTGCCTTTCATGAAGATTCCTTTGGCGCATTTATTTTCATTTTGCACACATTTTAGGTCGATAATGAAATCTGATGAAATAATGAGAAATGAAAAAGTCACCTATTCAACCAGGGGGGAAAAGTATAAACTCTGAATTGACTTTCATGGGCCTAACCGGAAAATTTGCTGCTGGTAAATGTCCCGTGTGGTGATTTACAATCAAAGCTATTTTATTCAGATCTCATTAACA
>JAMKCH010051581.1:0-22107 GCA_023653785.1 Ophioderma brevispina
ATTTTTGGTGCCCCTAATTTGAACCCAAAAATAACAAATCTCATTTTTTATTGTGATTTGGGGGTCTTTGTCTTGTGACCCTTCAATGTGGTATAAATTACGTGAAAACATTCCCTCGGGAAAAGGGTTTCCTTAGGGGGGGGGGGGGGTCTATGGACCCCCACCCATTGGGCACCAAGGGGGTGAAACCCCTTGGTCACTTAAGTGTTAATTAATGATCCAAAATATATTGGCTAAGAGCAGTAGCGTTCCTTTGTTGTTCATTTCTAAAAAGTACTTGGTGTCCATTTTATCTAGTCTTGGAAATGTTTTTCTGTGAGGCCAAATAGGGTTCTTTCTTTCTTATTGTCTTGTTTTGTTCATCGTGGCTTGGTCAGATAATTTGACGTCGTGTTGCTCTTTTTGCTGTTAAAAGTTCGGTTGCTATCGCCTGGTCTGCTGATTTTGTTGTGGTCTACGGTTTTTTAGATTTGTTGTGTACGAATCTGATCACGTTGGGATCAAGCTGTAGTTGGTTTGGACCGTATTAGCATTTTCTGTAGCATCATATTAACCTCATTTAACTTACTTTGGAAAAATATCATTACTCTAACTATTGAACAAATTACTAGGTGAGCAAGTACATCACATATAAATTATGCTCTATAGATAAAGTCAGTTCAGTCTCCCCCGTCAAAGATTGAGGTGAATTATTAGACGTAAATGTCTTATATGAATCACATGCTTTTTGAAGAAATAAATTAGCCTGAGTTAATACTACTGGCTAGGGATATTAGTCGGGCTCTCAGTTGTGCCCAGATGGGAAAGGGTGTTCAACTTATTTTTGAAGCGGTTTCTAGACCAAAATTTTGCGTAGATTACGAAAAATACAGGTCGGGTTTTGAAAAATGTGCCCAAAGTGTATTTCCCGGGGTGCTCCTACAATGTGGTCCAAAATAGGTTGAGTGTTTTCCAAGTCCAAGTAGTGATATTAGTATCAAATTTATGTTTTGAGACATGAACAACAGTCAATGCGATACCTTTAAAATCCAAATATGGCGGCCATTTCGAACTTCAAAATCCAAAATGGCGGCCAAAAGGCACATTTTAATAAGTAATGTAGGCCCACTATTCCAAGTCCAAATTCAATGATATTTTAGTTTATACATATATTTTGATCAAGAAAAAGCTGATGAGCTAATTTCCAAAATCCCAATAGGCTTGCCTTCTACCCAAAAATCCAAAATGGCGGACAAAAGGGACACATTTAATAAATAATGTAGGCCCCTAGCCCAAGCCAAATTCAATGAAATTTTAGTTTATACATATGTTTGTGAACACGAAAAACCAATGAGAAACTTTTCAAAATCCAATATGGATGCTTCTACCTAAAATCCAAAATGGCGGACAAAAAAGGGACATTTTAATATAAATAATGTAGTCCCCCTATGCCAAGTCCAAATTCAATGATATTGTAATTATACATATGTTTTTGAAAAACTGAAAAAGCCAATGAGAGATACTTACCAAATCCAATATGGCTGCCTTCTACCTCAAAATTCAAAATGGGCGGCCATAAGGGCGTATTTTAATAAAATGTAGGCCCCTATTCTCAACTCAAAATCAATGATATTACTGATGACATACCGTGTTGTTCCTAAATAACGCCCCTGCTCTAATAAACGCCCCCCTCACAATATTGGAAAACAATTCAAGAAAATGAGTTAAGCTACCTAAATCGCATGATTAATGCCGGGACGTCGTAATCCGTATTCATAATGGCGTTGTGATAATGCTTTCTGCTTCACGGCACATCCAAAACTTGACCGAGTGTGATTATAATAGCCCTGGGTTGAAATCCCCAGGCGCGCGCACGAACACCCTTTATAAACTGGGTAAAGTGATTTTGTGGGGATTTTTGACTTTCCATTTTGACTGGAATAAACGCCCCCACTTTTGAAAAAATGCAACCCGCCCCGGGCGGTTTATAGGAACAATAGATGTTGTTTGAAGAAGAAAAAAGCCAATGAGCTACTTTCAAAAATTTAAAAATGGCTTGCCTTTATCTGAGAAATCAAAATGGCGGCCAAAATTATTATGTTTTTGATAATAATAATAAATGTTCAAAACATATTCAAAGTAAAATGATGATGATATTAGTACCTTACCCAGATAGCCAGTGCATGTGTTCAAATACTGGACCAATATTTATAATTTATTGGCCCGATTTGGCTTAACAATATTGGAGATTCAATAATTTTGCTCAGGGCCCCAATATTGGCAAATATTAAACCAATGATTGTAACCAAAGGTGTACCCGGTGTTGTGCCAATGATGCCATATATATGTTCTTTTATCACATTATTTAATTTGGAATTTTTTTTTCAAGCTGACTATTTTTTTAAATTAAATAATTTAGATTCATTTCGAGCTACTTCACGTGGGTAATTATTTTTAATGTGAACAGGGTATAATATAGTATACTGTCATTTGAAATAATGTGCTTCTGTTAAAAACACCATTGTTGAGCATATGAGTGTATTCCTATATGTCTGGACTGAGTTCTCGCCCCCGCTATTTTTAAGCAATCAATGCTTTTTTTAAGTCAAAATGGGCCAATGTTATCCCAATTAAATGGCTCTTATATTGGCCTGTTGTCTGGGTCAAATATTATTAACCAATATTGGACCAGTAAGGGGTTGCGCTCATGAAGCCGATTGCCACAGCTGCCAAATGGAAAAACCATGATTGGCGCAATTATGCATAGCCACGTGTTACCGATGCCAAGATTACCAACGGAATACCAGTAGTGCCCTTGGAGAGCCAATATAATAAAAGGACCATAAAGCCCACCCACATATGCCTATGCCAGATTACCGAGGGGAACATGGTTGGGCCAATATAGCGTGCTATCTGGGTAGTCTTATTTTTGACAAAAGCAAACCCATGAAGTGGAAATAAAATGGAAAAATAAAAATGGCTGCAGCATGTTAAATAAGTGACCTACTTGGCAAATCATGGAACATATCGCCAGACACGTTTTTGCGTTATTTGCCCTAAAATCATTATCACAATTTTTGCAGATTTTCATAATCCTAATTTTATTTTTTGGGTTCCTGGCTTCATAAGCTATCAAAAATGAGTTTGTGATACAAAAAATATTATTTAAGTTATAATATCGAGCCATAACAGCACATCCCTCGGGCTTACTGTCTGAACTGGAACAAATGGCTCCATTTCTTAGCGAATGCCAAAGCATGTAAAATCTTTCTAGTACCATACCCAAAATAAACTTTATCTAAAAAGTATATGGTATCATTTTAAGCAAATGTTCTTGTCATTGCTATTATCTCAAAATCTGAAAATGTGATGAAAATCCGGACTTGTTCCCTATTTCGTCAGAGCAGGTCACAAGTTCAAAATGTCATTTTTTGTAAAAGTATGGGAGAGATTTGAAAATGGAGTCCATAATTATCCCTCAACGTATTAACATAAAGTTAGCAGTAGGCCCACAAACATTCAACAAGTAGGGTGTTTACCATTTTTTCAAAGGGGTTGGATACCATTGGCGATAAAAGCAGCTTTACCAGTATACTTTTTTGAATAATTCATTTTGGGTATGTTACTAGAAGATTTTAATTGCTTGGGAATTCTACGAATGAGCCCAAATTGTTCCAGTCAAGTACAGTAGCCAGAAGGGGATTTGCAATAGTTCTTCAATATGATTAAGTAAATAATATTTTTTTTTGTATAAAACTCATTTTTGATAGCTTATTAGCTTATGAAGCTCAGGAACCCACAAAAAAACAAAATTGGGGATTTGAAAATCTGCCAAAAATTGTGATTTGATTTTTCGGCAAATAACCGCAAAAAACCGAGTTCTGGCGATTACTGTTCCATGATTTGCCAGAGTAAGTCACATATTAAACAGGCTGGCCGCAGGCCATTTTATTTTCCATTTTATCCATCTCATGAGTTTGCGTTTTGTTACCAAAAATAACACTATAATAGTAAGGTACTAATATCATCATTTTACGTTGTGAATATGTGAATACGTCAGTTGGAGCGGTCCTTTTGGCTGCCATTTTGAATTCTCAGCTAAAGGCAGGCCATTTTATTTTGAAAAGTATCTCAATTGGGCTTTTTCGTCTCAAAAACATGTATAAAGTAAATATTATGAATTTGACTTGGAGAATAGGGGCCTGCAGTATTTATGTGTAAATACGGCCATTATGGCCGGCCATTTTGGATTTTGAGGTTAAATGGCCAGCCATATTGGATTTCTGGAAAGTAGCTCATCGGGCTTTTCGTGATCAAAAACATATGTATAAACTAAAATATAATTGGAATTTGAATATGGGCTAGGGAGGCCTACATTAATTATTAATATGCCCTTTGGGCCGCCATTTGGATTTTGAGTTAGAAGGCCAGCATATTCGATTTTGAAAAGTAGTCATTGTGATTTTTCGTGTTCAAAATCATATGTATAAACTAAAATTTCATTGGATTTGGACTTGGAATAGGGGGCCTACATTACTATTCAAATGCGCCCTTTGGCCGCCATTTGGATTTTGAGGCAGAGGCAATAGCGATATAGTGGGATTTTTAAAGGTATCGCATTGACTTTGTATGGCCTCAAACAAAAATATAATTTGATACTAATATCACCATACTTGGGACTTGGAAAAACACTCCAAACCTAATTTCGGACCCCATTGTAGGCGCACCCCCGGGAAATACACTGTTGGGGCACATTTTATCAAAACCCGACCGTATTTTGTGATACTACGCAAACATTTGGTCTAGAAAACCGCTCAAAATAACGTGAAACCATTTCCCATTGGGCACAATGAGAGCCCGACTATATCTTATATGAATAGTCGTTGCTAATGAAGAAATAAAGAAGGCCCGAGTATTTCATACTGGATATGATACTCTATAAATTTCTTAGATCTAATTGGATTGCTTCAGGGAAACAAATCCAAAGTGGATAACCCCATTTAAATCATAAAAGGTTTAAAATATAAATCTAATAGATTAAAAATTTAATCAAAATTCAGATTTGTCCTCCGTTTAATCTACGAAATTTAGAGAGTATATCATATGAATACTAATTGCTTCTTGAAGAATTACAGAAGCCTGACTATATGAATACTCCATGCTGGTTAAAGATTTAAATTGTACTGAGTAATTATTACTGGCCGGGCAATCTTATCTGAAACGTTAGTATGAAGAAATTGTAGGTAAAATGCCAACTAGACACACAAATCACGATTCCATAATGTCGTCGTGAATTTTTAAAACACGGAATCTTCCTTTTGCCTTTAATGTCGTAACAATAGTGTAACCAAAAATTAATAATAATAATCAAGGTTATTGTAATCTCAAATCGTGGCCTGTAGGCCAAAATGCTCGAGACCTTTAAACATTAATAAAGAACTAGAAAAACAATGCAACTTGGAGCGGCCGCAGATTTAACAGTGCCATATTGCAACATTCAAAACACTACTTACACGAAAAACACCGGATGGGTTAGTGCAAGCCTTTCATGGTATGTGCCCATTTCACATGAACCATGGAGAGAGCGTTATTCAGGTTTTAATCAAAACTGTTATAACTAACACTTAAATCCCAAATTGATTTTCCGACTAAATCCACAGTGGGTCCCACTGAGATTTCGATCCAGGACCCTTTGCTCTAAGGTTTAGCTTGCTAACCGATAGACCACGCCACTTTCGATTAATTAGCAATTACAATAACATATCATATGTGACCATGACGTCCTGTTGACATTCAGGACACCCTCTGTTGTTTTCTGCAGCAAAATCTTACAGTATTTTCTGTGACAGACCCCCCACATAAATCTGTTAATAATTACTTGCAGATCTTTCTGATCTAAATTGTCACAAAATGCCGCTGGGAGCATTAGCTTATTAAATGCTTGATAAGACGTAGTATTATTTAATTCGAAACAAAGTTTACACAGGCAAAAACAAAATTTCCCCATGCAAAGTATAGGTGCCTTTGCCTGCCATTTTCTCTCTTAACACCAACAGGGGGCGCCATAAACTAACCAAATGTCCCATCAATCTATAAACCTTAGCATTTGAAGATATACAGGCTCCACCAGTCAAATGAGATACGCCCACCCCTAAACGACCACAGCTGGTGCGTTGCGGTGTAGACTAGAGTACTACAGGTAATACTTATACGTACTAATTCAGGTGTTTTGCAGGGATCCCTAACGTGGTCCCCTATTCATAAGATCACATAGCTACAATACTAAATATGGTCATGACAGTGACAAAGTGGAGCTTTCCCGTCCCGGAGTTTGTTTGTACCTACAGCATCAAGTAAGTTCACAAGGCCAATCAACAATGTTTTACAATGGCCGAAGGTTGTCCACTATGCACTATAGCTATGGAACACTTCGAAAACAGTTACAAATAACCACCGTCGGAATCAGGGCTTAATTTTAGAGTAAGATTTAATAAATGTCGGCCATTTTATCTAGCCGCTTTCACAATTTACCAAAGCTCTTTACATTATTCCACTGGCACTAGAATATGTCATCTGCCTTCACAATGCCCAAGGCATACTCACACCTTTGGGCGGCGCTGAATGGACAATATTCCTACAGCTCCCCATTTAGCACCTGGGTGGAGAGAGGCAAGCGAGGTAAAGTGCCTTGCCCCAGTGGCCCCTCCAAGTGCAACTACACATTGGCCTCAGCGGACTCGAACCCGGACTTTGGGTCATAGGCTGTCGTTGTATTGTACCACTGGACCACATGTGCCCTCTATATTGTTGACCATTGACGATCCCAGACTGAATATTAACTACTTAAGCCCATGATTATCTTTTCCAGTTGCAGCGAGCAGATTTCTGCTTGTGAGTATGCAGTCACCTGAACTTGATCTTGTAAAAATCCGGTACTCTTGCGCACGCCAATCGCTCGCTCATGCACTGGAAGTATGGCATGGGCGTTAAATATTACAATTCAGTTTTCAGTGTTGTATAACCTTACGACCTTCCTTTGGTGTCCAGGGAAGGGGCCCTATGGACTCCGACCGTAAAAAACGCTTTTTCATATTAGAATTCCCGTGTAAACTCACAACTATTAAGGAGTGGATACGTGGTCAAGGGCTCGGGCCCGCCCGTTGGTGTGTCAAAGGGGTAAATCCTACCTAACATACCATTTCCCTAGGATTTTGAATAAAATTCACACATGTCAAAGCACTACTCTTAGAATAAAAACGGACGGCGAAAAAAATTAAGAAACATTACTGATCTTGAAATTGGGTGGGGTAAAACAATGATTATCATGCACGCCGATAATTACTAAAAAGAGATCACATTTTGGTCTGTTTTTTTTCCAACATAATGCACTACGTTTGCCAACTATGGTTGTTTTTCAGTTTAAGAACGAACCAAATAATTATTTCAAACCCAAACAAGATGATGTTGGATCAGGTTTAATATTTGTACAAAGCACTACCAGGCCATTTTTTTACCATTCTTAACTGGTAGTCAATTCTGGTACACATTACACATAGCGTGTAATCGGTTAATGAAACATGAATATCCACTAAAGGTCAAATTTCCCATCTAGTGGAAAATTATTTTTGTCAAAGGTATGCCCCTGGCCTGGCCAACGGGGTCCCTAAGATCCCTGGCGCAATATCGTCGCAATGCATGACGCGATTTTTTCGCACACATGTCGAGATTCAGGATAAAGAGCTTACAATTCGCTTTGTATTTTTTGCTAACGGCGTGAAACTGATTTTTATAGGGTTCCATATTGACCCCCCGTTAACCCACTAAGCAAAAATCTGGTGTGAAAATAAGAGCATAAATTGTTAAACTGACACGAGCGGGGCGCTTATAATAGCATCTGCTAGAGCGTGCTGAGTTCACCGTGCCTGTTAGCACAGCGCGTCAGGTCAACTTATGAACACTCCCAAAAACACCCCACACAGCTGATTTGCGTTTGCTGTATAGGATATACAAAACAGTTGAATACGTAATTCAGTCAGTGCTTTGCAGGGAAAGTCCCGAACGTGTCCCTCGACCCATTCACAAGATCACAATACTAACTGGCAGTATATGAGCTTGTTTTACTTGGCTTCAGCAACAACGAAAGTTTTACATACAAATGAATAATATAATATCTATTAATGAATTTCTAAATTTTACTTCTATTCTACTATTGATCTAGTTGACAAGTTATATACTTTAAAGGCTGACTCCAGGGGGGGTAAGACATCCAACCTACTAACAGCACCAGCAAATTCAAACGCACTCAACTTCCCGGGTGCTAGTCTGTTTCAAAGACTTACTGGTAGGAGGGCGCTCTGACACATATCGAAACTGTCACACAGACTTGACTAAAGACCTATGCCTGGTCACGATATTTAAATCTAAATGACCGTTATTGGAAATTATCAATTACCTATATTTGCAGCGGGGTTAATTCCACTAACCCCACGGATTTTGAAGTCATATTTTTTTTCTTATTTATCTGATATACTAGATCTTTTGAACAAAGTTTTAAGAATGGAAATTTTTTAATGTTACTGGGACCGAGCCTGCCATAGTAATGCACGTAGCAGTTCCCCAAATTATCGTTTGGAAATCCCCAATTGCCCAAATCGAGCAGAATCGTGTCCTACCCCCCCTGGCTGACTCAGAGATTTGCCGAGAGGGCGTACTCAATTTTCACATAAATTCGTGTATAATATAAAAATCATATATATATATATATAATATATATATATATATATTATGATATATATATATTATATATATACAATATATATCATATATATCTAATGTCATGACATATGGTACCATATAGAGTGGCAAACGCGCGTGCTACCCAACTTGTTAAGACACTTCACTTAAATAATTTCTGCATGATAGACATTCCAAAGTATTAGCTTCAGCTGCTAATTTGCAAATCGATAAACAAAGGGCCCGCCATTCAGTTGCTCCATACTGGTTCAGCCATACCCGTTCTTGTATGAAGGATTATTTTGTTAAAAATTTAACATGAGATTGTTTTGATAGGAACAACCACCCGAGGTAAATACATACATTCTTATTAAACCTAATTTGCATCAATCCAAAATGGCGCCATTTTTCGTAGCATTTTGGAATATTTGACTTCAACATTCAGGTATGGATGAACTTTACACTACTCTAAAGTTTTAAATTACACTATTGCTCAAATATAACTATAAACACGTATATATGCAAGACTTCCAAGGTTACAACTTAAGCAAGTAAAATTTGAATAAACAAAATGGCCGCCATTTCAATGCGCCATACCTAGTTTCGGCGCTATCCCGACTCGTTGAAGTCAAATATTTTTAGGTTAAAAAAGCTGCTAAAATGAGGTGTTTTGATAAAAACATCAAAATGGAATTCATGGCCATCTATTTTAATACCCTTATTTGCATATATTTCTAACACCGCCATTGTTACCACCACCACCCCACATTCAGCACTTGGTTGCTTTTTAAATGTGGCCCGTTTTCAATCATTGGCAGTTTAAGTGTTAATCTACTGCACTTGCATTCATATGTCTAATCCCTACGACCTTTACAACCACCTGACAAACACTCGAGATTGGTGGAAATGGATGAATGGATGAAGTGGGACCCTTTCTTGGTTTATGGGAATTTGCTCCTAATCTCTCTACACAACAAAGAATCCCTCTACTCACTTTATTATCGTTTTAAAAAACACTTATTTTTCATACAGTATCGGATGATCCATTCTTGCACTACAATGATATTGGGTTTTCAGTAGTTTATTTCACTATATTTTTATGCAACATTTTGCCCATGAATTAACCATTTTGCCAGTCAGTAGCAATATCGCTATCAACCTGTTTATCTAATAACAGACATAACATACCGAGATACAGAACTATTGACCAACTCACAAGGGGAGGTTGCTCATTACAATTATTTGCCACTCTAGTCCTCTTGAAGCTACGGCCAACCATATAGCTGTTTGGTATCTTCGCAACCCCGATGTTACTTTGTTCAGGTAGGAGCGAAGAAGAGCTGATGAAGATGCTCAGAAGGGAATACCACAAGGGAGTGTGCTCGCACCTCTCCTGTTCAACATCATACCAACAACCAACCTAGGAGTGGCGAACCTGTCGTTTTAATCCCTTGCAGACTTCTTGGAGGGGATCAGCGCACAAGATGCAGTCTGCAGACTTCACACTTGTTGAGAGAGACTCTCCAAGCTTTGGATGAACTCCTAATACTACGAGGAAACCACCACGTGCAAATCCTTCCAAGACACGGTGTGGTGCTTTCCATCTACGCAACCGTGGGAGCCAAACCTGGTCTGGAACCAACCCCTGGATCACTGCGAGTAACCCTGCTACCGCGGATTGTGACCGCCCTCTTTCTTATAAGATCCCCCCCATCAAGAAGCAAAGAGTAAATATGCCCGCCAATACGATCAACTTAGAACCTACAATCCTAGAAGGATTGCTCCAACAGTAGTGTAGCGAGCTTGCAAAAGCGAGCTTGCCAAGTATCTAATGTGAAGCACACTATGTCCGGAACGGGACTCATACCATCTTACACTCTTTAGGTTGCGCCCGATACGAAGAGATTCCTTGTGCTGTATATTTCTTACACTTATCCATCGAGTACACGATTGGGCACGAATAATCTTGAAAAAAAGCTAAAAAAGTTATTCTTCGCCCGCGGTTTAAAAACAATTGCACAATACCAACCTTAAAGGATGGTGAAAATTGCATAATCTATGAACTTTTTCGTAATTGTAATACAACGGAAATTCCAATCCTAAATGTTTGATTGCCTTTTCTAACTTAATTTTCACCATGTTAAAAATAAATTTTATCTTTTCTTTTTTAAGATTTATAATATTGCCAATGCACCGGTCAGTCTGCTATTAATCAGGAGCGCGTCGCATATAACACGATCAAATTGGTGTACCGTCCATCACTAACATACACAATTTTACACGTATAACGACATTTTCACGATGAATATTTCCATTGGTCTGCAGCTACTACGTTGTAAGATGATTGGATTGAAGGTGATTTTTTTCAAGCTTTATCATAACATATTCTCCAATTCAAGTGTCTCGCGATATTATAAGACGGTAAGGTAGCACTTAAAAAACGTGTAAGGTTACGCGTAGATTCTTACACGTTTTTAGGACTGTTTTGCCATATCCATAGAGACCTTCTGCCACCCTCCACATCCAACATTTCTTGAAGCACAGTCCACCTCTTGAAAATCAGTCTCAAGGTAGTTTAAGGAGTAACATCTACTGGTTTGAACCTGGTGAGAATCTTCCCACCTGTCGGACGCCCCATGGCTTAATAGACGATCTTTCAACCAGATTGAGAACCAACTTGGCCAATCTAATTGTCCTTGCAGAAGTGAGGCTACCTGGAAGCAATCAGGACACTACCTGTGTATAGAACAGCCCCACAGACAATGTTAATCATCTCTTTGTCTGCCCATTGTTGTAGCAACAATGCCCTGTAATGGGAAAGATCAACCCATGGCAATAAACTTGACTCAGCATTAAATGCCTCCTGCCGGCTGTATCATAAGACGTCTTCGTCCAACACCAACGAGAACGTATACATTTTAGCAGGACTTGCCCCATCAGCATCGTTCTAGTGTAGCGATCATGCAAAGAGCGTAGCTTGTCAAGTATCTAATGGGAAGCACCCTATGTCCGGACAGAGACCAGCTGCCAACCAACACCTTAATTCCAAGAGCGTTTCTTAAGCAAATCCACCTCTTGGAAATATGCATCGCTAGAGCTTAAGAGATTGCATTTGGAAAGAAGACTTTCTATCAACCAAGTAACTATTGCAATCTATTTGTATTGAATCCGGAGAGCATCTTCCACCTGGAGCTGACTCCTCATGGACTGAATGGCGATTTTCAACAATTGAAAACTAGAATCAGCCGATCTAAGGTTACTTGTCAAGGGGGCTACCTGGCAGCTTCCAGACACATACCTGTGGTTGTGAACACCACAGACCATGAACATCTCTCTCATGAAGGGTCAGACAGTGCTCAATGGAGAACTGGCCAAGTTGTTCCGACGTCTTTGTGTTGATCTAGTTCACGACAATGTAACTCTTGAATGTTTTGTAAACGTGGATTTGAGGAGCTTTTAGTGCCAGACCATTGGTCTTTGGCAAATCAAATTGCTGACCAATAATATTCAATTACTGTAATGAATGTATGTCTTGATGTCCTGTCTTGTTTTGAGTTCCACGCTTCATAAACATATTGCAACTAATGTCAATTGTTTGAATGGCAGGCTGATGATCATTCAACTGATTCAAACGTGGGTGCAGTATGGTGTGCAGAAAAAGGGGTGTGGCACAAAGCTCTACAAGTGATATCTCTCTCCTCTCCCTCTCTCTCTCTCAGTGTTTGCTTTACTGGCTGATGAACTTCTTTGCAAAACTTCAAAGAGTTCATATTGTTAGTATGTAAGCTTGGTCACCCCATCAAGTGAGAAACAACTTGCGGTACTTATTGTTTAGAGCAAAGAAGCCAAATTGAGGTCTGGCCTGTCTTTCCTCCATTGTAGGACTGCCTAACTTCAAGCAGATGGGGCCACGAATTACTGGTGCCGGAGAAGCCTCTCCAGTCACTTCAAGCCCCAATGGTCTGATGGATTGTACTTCCTGAGGGTAATTTATAAAATTTGATCATCGATGATAATGGAAACTGCTCAGACTTTGTTTTAGAGTCTTCCCTGCAATACTGCCCAAGAGTGTGCAAGTTGGCAGACTGTTATGGTATGGCTAATGGGGATGCCGTACAGATTTGTGCAAGTACGACATTGAAAACATAAGGTGAGTCAAACATTGGACAGTTCTGATTATTATTGGGACGATGAAGAGACACTACTAAAGGAGGCAAAATAAAGAGGACTAGATTGCAAATTACGTGTAATTGAGAACTTTTGTGAATTGGTGAATAGTCGTATAATGCGTAGGTAAAATAAAGTATTTAGGCCAAATTCCGCATCCAGCTCAATTGATGTGAATAACTACTGAAACCAGTTGTCGTAAAAAATGGAGCCGCTCAATATTCTATATGCCAAATTAAGGTCTTTAACTAATGTATATGACAGCATTTATTCGAGTGTAAGCATGAACAAAACCCTTTTAAAAAACCGAACACGCCATGATTCAAAGTGGCTACAATTCAAAAGCAACGACAAGTAGCAGCAATGCTATTTGGCAACATGGCGACAACCAATTTGGGATATGCAAATTAGATTTATTGAAATGGATGGCTATGAAATTCCATTTGGTTTGTGTCATCAACAGCTCATTTTAGCGGTTTTGTGGGGAGTTTTGGTACTAAAATATTTCTCTTCTATGCGTCAGCTATGGCCGCAACTATTTAAGAAGGCGCAATTCCAATTGGCAGCCAATTTGTTTATTCAAATTAGCATGCTCAAGTTTTCCCTTGAGTTCTTGTATACACACATTATTATAGATAATCGTCAATAGTGGTAATGTACACTTAGCATCCATGTATCCGACCACTAACTGTGAATAATTATTATGCTCATAATTTAAAAATGGCGGCCATTTTGGATTTCGGCAAATTAGGTTTAAATTAGCAAGTGCAGGGCTTTGAGTTCTGGTGGGTTGTCCTTAATCAAAACACCTTGTGTTTATCATATTACACGAAAGAATTTCTCTACCAGACAGTATTGCCGGAAATAAGTATACTAAATTTCAAGTCGGCAATTTTCTTTTGCAAAATTAGCATGCTTAGGTTTTCACCTTCAAGTCCTTGTATAAAGACATTTTTATAGTTATATTAGTATAAGATGTAATTGCAAACTTTAAAAGTACTTGGGTTTATCCATGTGATACCTTGAACCTTGACTGTTAAAGGAGTCAAATTATTCTCAAAATTTATAAAATGGCGGCCCATTTTGAATTTATGTGCAGATTAGGGTTTTAATTTCAAATGTATGGATTTGAGTTTTGTGGTTGTCATTGTCAACACCTCTTTAGCAATTTATTCCACTAAAATAATTCCTTCTAAAAGACAACATATAGCTAAAATAGTTATGGAGCAATTTCAATGGCGGCCGCATTTTTGTTTATGCAAATTAGCAGGCTAAAGCTACTAACTACTTGGAATATCGATCAATGCAAATTATTTATATATGATGTTTTCTGAGTAAGTTGATACCACACATCTCTTGCCCCTCCTGATGGGACCGAGCCAACTTTACTCTGGGCCCTAGGACAGTATAAATGCTGGAAAACCAATTACAATTTCCGCATACTGCACGTTTCGCATTTATATTAGTTTATGCCCTCAGTGCACGAGAAATTAGATACAAATTATATATATATATATATATATATATATAATATATATATATATATCTATATATGATAGAATTCATATATATTTTCATTGTGCGAATAATAGCTCAAATCGAAGCCTTCATAGAGTAAATTACAACTTTTTTTTATAACATTCCGGATCCGGAATTTTTGTTATACACGATAGCCTATGGCACTGAGGCGCCTAAAATATTAATGCATGAAAATGGAAATTCTAATTTATCCTCCCCTAACATTGAAAGTAAGGCATTTTAGTTTTAATTTTAGTTCTTTTGACTATTTTTAATTACTAACGCAAAACATTATATGTTGAAATCTCTGAGTGAGACCATTTTTCAATCAGACAAATTTTGGGAATTGTAGTGTTTTGCCTTTGCTATGAGTTACTTAACATTAGTATTCAAACAAATCTGTAGTATATCCAAGCCCATTGGATGGACTCATTTAAGATCTTTTATATATCCAATCCCTATTGGATGGACTCATTGAGGTCTTATAATATGTCAGAACCCTTTATATATATATAGAACCCTCTTAGGTCTTATGACATGGCAGAGGCCTTTGAGACGACCCAAGTCTTGTGAATTTGGACCCGTTAGACTTAATTGTTAATGCCCAGTGTCTATGATGCCCTAAGGGCTAGAGATATGTCAAAAGCCCTTTGAACCTACTCAGTAAGATGTTGTATATTGTCAGAGCCCTGTGGAATCATCATGATCTCAAAAGGAACTTTATGAAAATGAGGGCGGCATTTTGGATTTATGCAGATTAGGTTTTAATTCAATGATGGATTGAGTTTTGGTGTTTGTGTCCATTGTCAAACACCTCTGTTAGCATTTTATTCCACTAAAAGAATTCCTTCTAAAAGACAACAATACTAAAACTAGTTATGAGCCATTTCAATGGCGGCCATTGTGTTTATGCAAATTAGCATGCTTAAACTACCACTTTGGAATGTCTATCATTCAAAATTATTTATAGATGAGTTTTCTGAGTAGTTGATACCACACTCGCTTTTTCCCCTCTGATGGTACCAGACCACCTTATCTGGCCCTAGGACTAGTATAAAATGATGGAAAAACAATTACAATTTTCCGCATATTGCAGTTTCGCATTATTAGTTAATGCCCTCAGTTGGCAATGAGAATTAAACTTACAAAAATCTTATATATAGATATATATATTATATATATATAGCTATATATATATATATATCATATTATTATATATCCTATCTATATATATATATATCTATATATATATATTCATAATATATCTTTCATTGTTGCGAATAACTAGCTCAAATCGAAGTCCTTCAAGAGTAAATTACAACTTTTTATAAATTCCGATCCGGATTTTTTGTTAGACACGGTATCCCAGCACGGTAATGCGCAAATACCTTTACTTAGCCATGAAAATGGAAAATTCTAATTTATCCTCTAACATTTGAAATTAACATTTTAGGTTTATCTTTAGTTCTGTTGACTCTTTTTAATTCTACGACGCAAAACATTATATTTTGACATCTCTGACTTTAGACCATTTTTTCATCAGACAAATTTTTGGGATTCATGTTTGCCATTGCATGATAGCTTAACATTTAGTATTCAAAACATACGTAGTCATAGCCAATCCCTATTGGATGGACTCATTACGATCTTGTAAATATATCATACTCCCTATTGGATGGACTCATTGAGGTCTTATAATATGTCAGAACCCTTTATCTATATAGACCGCTAAGGTCTTATGCCATGGCAGAGAGGCCTTTGAGACAGACCCAAGTCTTGTATATGTTGACCCGTTAAAGACTTAAATTGGTATATTCCAGAGTGTCTATGATGCCCTAAGGGCTAGAGATATGTCCAAAAGCAAATCAATTGAACCTACTCAGTAGATGTTGTATATGTCAGAGCCCTGTGGACAGATCATCATGGAGCTGGGTGTTATTTAGGAGGGCTTTTTGGAAGATGCCATTGAGCTTGTATTATGGTCAAGCCCTTTTGGACAGGCCCCTGTTGGTGTTTTGTGATATATCGAGCCATTTATGATATATCCATCAGATTCATCTTACATATCAGAAGCCCCATGAAAAGACGCAAATAAAATCTTGAAGACCAGAACCCGTTTGGGTAGACTCATTGATATCTTTAATCTGTCAGAGCCTTTTGCCAGCCCATTCATGGCAATGTAATGCGGCGTTGAGGTCTTGTTATTGTCCAGCGCTCATAGGGTCACAGCCAATTAAAAATCATGTATTATTTCAGAGCTCGTTTTGCAAGACACGTAATTGTTCATGTATTAGTGTTCATTGGAACAGACCAAGTGTTTTTTAATTGACAGAGCATCATCTTGACCTTGGATCTTGTCTTGTGATAAGGAGAAATCCAGTCTTGCAATATGCCATATCCCTTGTAGAGACAGACTGATTAAGGGCTTCTTAAATATTAGAAGTCTAAGATCGCGTGAGATAGCCAAACCTCTGGACAGACCCATTAACGTCGTAACCATATTCAGAAGTCTTTTAGAAGGCAAACCCCTTGTATGTCTTGTGATATATCCGCTGGAGCCTTTCGTGGGAGATCAATTAAAACCCTCGTCTACCTTGAAAAAAGAAAACATTTTTTGTAACAAACTCCCGAAGGGGGGTGGGTACCACCCCCCTGTGATTTTCGTGTATGAACACCCATTCCGTAAATGTGGAACCAATGGATAGCTTAGGGTTTCTTCTTTCCATTGGTACCAAAAAGTACTAACATCCCCATTATGACGTCAGCATGAGGTCATATGTTGAGGAAAGTACGAAAATACTGAATATAGGGTGGAAAATTGATATTTCGCAATTTTAGCGTCTCAAACACCTTATTATAGCTCTAAAATGCTGTAATTATATAAAACTAGTCATTTCCCATCAAGTAGAGTCAAAAACCGCATGAAAATCTGTGACGTAATGCTAGACATGTTGGTACTCATTTTGGTATCAATGGAAAGAGGAGGACCATAGCTATCTATTGGTACCAAAATCAAGTGTCTGTGATGTTCCTGTGTTGTGTTAGGCATGTTGGTACTTCTCTTCCGGAGGGGGGGTGGTTACCACCCCCCCCCTATCCATCACTTTGGGATCACCCTGTATCTTACCTATACCCCGGTGGATGTTTGTTTTTGGATTAAAAGGAGTGGAACATGTCAATTGAAAATTACATTAAATAATTTGGCACCAAAAAAGGGGGTTTGAGCAAGCCGGGGGAAAAACCTGAAGGGGGGGGGGTTGTTACCACCCCACCCCCCTTCGGTAGACGAGGGTTAAGGTCTTTTCTTAAAGGATGACTCAGAGATTTCAAAATATAATTTTTGTGTCTAGTAATTGAAAATAGTTACCTAAAACTAAAGCGAGTCACCTAAAATGCTTAATTCCAAAGTTAAAGATGAATCGGGATTGTCGTTTTCATGCAGTAAGCATTTATGTACAGTCTTCTTCTTGCGCATGAGGCAGCAGCTAAATATGTTGTAAACGTTGGAGCCAACTCACTGTTGATTGATTGAGGTTTGAGAAATCTGTATCCACCGGTGGGCGAAATGTAGGGCCATCATTGAGAATGTGATCCGCAGTCTGTGATGGAGAATCACATTGGCAGGCTGGCGATGGCCGCATATTGCTCCAGCCGGGCCAGGATCATCCTCTCAAGAAGTTTGAAGGAGACACACAGTAGTGATATTGGGCGGTAGTTCTTAGGGTTGTCGACACGCTTGTTTGGTTTGGGGAGTGCGATGATAGTAGCTCTCCTCCAGATCATGGGTAAGGACTGGTTGGTAAGGCAACATGTGTAGAACTCCTGGAGCCAATCTAGACATCGTGGGCCGCATTGCATCAGGAACTCTGCTGGTATGTTATCAGGCCCCTGGGCCTTAAATTCCACTCTTTAGTTGGCTGATAGCAGAGGTAAGCTCATCTAGTGAGAAGGATGTTGAAAGTGACCCGTCCACGCCGGGGGCTCGACGAAGTTTGGTGAGCTCTTTTTTGACAGAGCGAGTGTGATCCTTATCAATGTTCTTGAAACGTCCATTTGCGAGGAGTTGCTCAGCAATTGAGTTGGCTGTCACTGAGAAAGGGAGAGGGGCGGAGGGTGGGGGAGGGCAAGAAAGGTTTTGTTACTTTTTTGGGCTCTCTGCCGGTGAGGCGGTTAGTCTTCCAGGCCTTCCTGGGAGTGAGTGAAGTCGATACCTTGGACCGTCTCTCCAGCGCTCGCGGCGTTTTCTGTCAAAGCAGGTTTGTCCGATATGCAGCCTTGGATGATGCTTCTTCCCGGGTTCAGAATTCAGGAAATTCATGTACAAGAGTCAAAAAGTAAGAAGAAAAGGACGGGAGAGAACGGCGAAGGAAGAAAGGGGCCCGATGGTATTAGGTGCCCTATATTAAAAAAGAGTTTACACAGTGCTGTGTAAGAATTGTCAGGTTGGAGGAGGTTGGGCGTCCGGAGAGGTTGGTCACTTAGGAATCCACCAGGTTAGAACTGGTCCCGTCTGCCTTGCGAGTCCATCTTTTCGACAGGGGATGGTCTGTGTTGGCACTTCGGAAAGCGGTCGAGAACAGATCAAAAGCAAGGTCAGGATTTGTACAAATGTGTTCTGGTTGCTTGGGGTCGTGCAAAAGTTTGAGGCACAGTCTCTAGGGTAGACTCCATCAGGGTTGGTAGTTCTGTAAAACCAAGGTTAATGATAGGACGTTAAAGGGGGGGGGGTTTTCGCAGCGTAAATGCAAGTGCACCATAAGTTGGTAGAGAGTCTGCGTGAAGCCGATGGTTAGGTGCTTGTAGAACATTGGTGACATTAAAACTGCAATTTGGGCTCGTTGCCCATTCCAGGCGTAGAGTATGCAGGTGAGGTTGCAATTTGTTTCCTTGGGCGCCGACGTGTACTAGCTAATGGTGGCGATCCCGTGGGTAGCGCTCTGTTGTGTGTACAGCTAGGGTATAGCCGCAGATGTTCAGAATGGAAATGTCAGTAGTGTGTGTCTCTTGGAGGAGAATCGCAGTGACCTTATGCGTATGTGTGAGGCGTTCAATGGTGTTTATCTTTGCCCTTATAGTGAGACCTTCCATATTTAGTTGGAGAACTGCGATGCCATCTTGACTTCACATCTGGTGATGCCTGCCCTAATAGGGCACGGTGCCAGACTCGCATCAGATAGTGTCCTCTAACGGGGCATAATTAAAATGCAGTGGGATAAAAAAAAGAAACAGTGAATTAAAAAACAGTGAATAAAAAAGCAAACCAGATGTTAGCGTAGCCTCAGTTGTTTATCATTCGCCTGAAAAAATCAGTTACCTGGTGTTCCACCCGAGGAGGGTACTAATCTTGTACACGTGGAACAGTGCCTAGGATAAACGTGTATAACAAAAGTTCCGGGGATCCGGAATTTTATAGGAAAGTGGTGATTTTCTATTTGAAGGATATAGATTTGAGCTTGTTTTATTTCACACAGTGATTATTGATTGCCGCTAAGCATTATATATATGCCAAAAGATGATTTCTTTGAAAATTGAGGGCACCATTATCAGGATAATTCTGAGTCGAGTCTATATCCCTAAGGTCCCCTAATCACTTCAAAACGCACCTGACAAAAAACACAGAGCGGACCCCTGCCTCGGGTTAGTGGGAATTTGTTCCTAGATCTGACAACAGAAAATCCGATACCTCACTTTTGCGGTGATTGACATGATTTTACTAGAGCGGACGGTGCATAGGGGCTGTATAGTAATTATTTAGTTGTAAAAAAGTATCTGGCAATTTGGCTCACAGACCAAGATTTGATATTAAATAACCTTTATTATTATTTTTGAAAATTTAGGTTGGGTACCCTGTACATAGCTCTGAAAGTTGAACAACAATGTAGCTTTTATGACGGCGCACTCATTTTCAAAAACAATTGCTGCATATAAATTAAAATGCTTGTCTATCTACTAATCGCTGTGTGTGTGAAAGAACTAAGCTCCAAAACCAAGTACTCATATAGAAAAATCCCAACCTGTTATAAAATTCGGAGCCGGAATTTTGCGATGCAAGGAATCCTATGCACTATAATACCGTGGATAAAATGATTACTCTACCTGAAAACAGGAAATTAGGTTTCAGGCTTTCAGGTTTTATTTTAATCTCATTGCACAAATACAATCAACTAAGCAAAAATGATAATCGTATTGAAAAAAAAACATAGGATGAAATAAATATAGAGAGAAGTATAATTGCAAGAGATGTGGATGCCAGGGAAAACGCAAAGCGTGTATTTTAGTGGCATCCATTCACGTAGTTAACCAATTGCACGAAATAGGACGAGATATGTGTGGGGAAAGAAAGCAGAAAAAAGAAAGAAAGGCGCGAGAGGAAAGGAAAATTTAAAAGAATGGGTGAAGACACCATTTAACATAAAAAACTAGATAACACCGCAAAAAAAACAAATCATAGTAAAAGAATCAAGTTACCCAAATCACGGAGCAGAAGAGATATGAATCAATGAGCTATTTTTTAAGAGTTGTTTTAACAAACAGCTAAGATGCTGAATTTTATGGCGGAGTATAATTGAATTCAATAAGAGGGCCCCTTGAATCCTATTGGTATTTTATGCGAGCTTGGTCCTTGATGATAGAGTGTCTTTGGGCGGACCGTCTGGTCTGGTCAGAAAAAATGATCATCTAAGATGTGTGGAGGAAGTTGGTCATAATGGTAATTATACATGAAAACTGCGCGGTCTTTTGGAATATAAAGGTCGTGAATTTTAAGCGTATTCATGGAGGAAAAAAAAGAGGGTCGGTATGGGCGAGCCAAATGGAACCTTTGTACATGAACGAATTATCTGTTTTTGCTTTAAAAACAGACTGAAGATGAGAATTATATGTATCTGCCAAACCTAAGGGAACAAAGGAGGGATTAAGGAAAACGAAAACGCGGAGTATACCAGGTAGTCAGTGATCAAGAGGAAGAAATGTTTAAACTTTCCTGATAATCCCGTTTTATTTTGATATGATTTTGGAATAGGCGTAAGAGATGGGGATGTTAAATGGACAATCTCATCATCAATAAGACGCCTAGAAATTAGTTGTATTAAATGTATCCAAGGGCTTATTGTCGAATAATTTTAATTCAATGGAGGGTGTGATTCGCTTTCTGAAAAATAACATGAGTTTTTTTTATTTTCGTGCGAATGTATTTATTTTAAACCAAGTTAGATATCTGATGTTAATTCCGATGTAATGTTGCTTCAAGTAATTGGTCTTTAGCGAAAATAATATATTGGTATCATCCGCAAATAACGAATCGAAGGGTAAGAGTGGTTGAGAGCACGGAGGAAGTAGTGGAGAGAAAGTAAAAAATAAACAGTTGGTCGAGAAGAGACTTGAGGGTAAGCCGCATCTATGGAAGGAAGTGGATGACTGGTGTGATTATATCCACGAATGTTTTCGGTTTATCAGATAATTGTGAATCCAAGTATTGGCATACCTCTTATCCCATAAATTGTTTAGTTTGTAATAAGGAATTGTGTGGTCAAGAGTATCGAAGGCTTTACTGAGAATAAAAAGATCCCAGCAAGTGCAAAGTTATTTGGTCGAGGGATGTACAAGTTATCATTAGAGTTATTGATTGTCATAAAAGTGGAATGTTTAGGTCTGAAAGCCAAAATGGGCAGGAAGTGAGGATATTATATTTATCTAGAAACGCGATGATAG
>JAMKCH010051582.1:0-16938 GCA_023653785.1 Ophioderma brevispina
AAACGTACTGCCTTGTCTTTAATACACGGATTTCAAGCCAACCACTTGCAGGTTATGTTTGCATACCCATGCTAGTAACAAACATATAAAAATAAGAATTTTGATGATTTTTTTCGATGTTTCGGATTAGCAAACAGCTGCTAATCCCTTTAATTATAATAATATATAATGTATGGATATTCTCTTAACATGCTTTATTCCAGCTGGTCAGTGGGGTGGATTTCGAGAATGACGGCAATTGCCGCACCATAGAAGATTCCTCCTATAGCAACAGGGCACACACATCATGTACAGAAAATTGTTGGATGGTAGGTTTAAAGTCAATTATTCATATTGAATGTAAGGTCCCATTAACATGTAATTCCTAGCTGATCAGGAGAGTTGAGTATTTCGAGGAATGGGCGCTTTGCCTCACCAAGAAGATCCTCCTATAGCAACAGGGCACACCACACAGATGTACAGAAAATTGTTGGGAATGTATGTTAACGTCAATTATTCATTTCGATGTATTACGCAAATTACGTAATTTCTACCGGTAGCCGTTGGGAGAGGGAGAGAGGAGAGAGGAGGAAAAGGAAGAGGGGGAGGGCAATCTTCTCCATAGATGTGAACTAGCCATTTAATGAGTGGTTCTTTTTTAAATTATGAATCCTGGCCAGGGAAACATGATCTTGACTGTGGCCACGGTGCGCTTGTACTGTGCCAACAATGCAACATTCGGAAACAAATATTAAAAATGATTTATTGTGTCAATTCTTTGTGAAACCTATAGTATGAAGGCCTAATAAGTCCTACCAAATTCACATTTATTCCATTTCATTTGGGTCCCCTGCAGAGATACCACTTCAATTAAGTGAAAGGGTTGTATGTCAAAATTTTAGTTAGGCCCACTCACTTGGATATACAACAATTGGTAAAAATTACAGGAGCGAAATCTTGGTAAATAGCTAATACATATTGAAAAGGCATTGGATTTGATGCACAACTTAAATTTCAAAGAGGTGTGAACAGATAAACATTTGAATGATTTAAAGGGGCATTTCGTGATCCACAGCCTCGTCCCCCCGACTTACCTAAAAGATGTTGAGATTTTTATATCATCTGAACCGTTAGCCTTAGTAATCAACGTGTGCCCAATCTTACGTGCAAATTCTGTCACATCTGTAAGAAATTCGCAATTTTGTATTTTCTGTCCGTAAACGGACAGAAATTACGGCACAGTAAATGAGCAATTGCTCATAACACAAAACCGCAAGATCGGGATCGGCTCAAATTTTGGGAATAAGCTTTTCTCAAGGATATCTAGTGATCAATGAATAAAACAGAAGGTGCTGAAATCACGAAATGCACCTTTAATTCAGGCAGTAGTATTGATCGGAAAAGCTGTATTATATCTCTGATTAATGTTAAATCAGTACATATTGAGCATTGCTTCAAGATGGTTGGTCCTCGACCTGGTAACCATCAACAGCCATAATTAATGCATCACTAATTCCATCAATGACAGAGAGGAAGCTAGAATTGTATGTCTTGATATCAGCAAAGCATTTGACAGAGTGTGGCATCCTGGTCTACTGGCCAAGCTTTCTGCCTTAGGATTCTCAGATTAAGTTACTGAAGTGGCTGAAGGACTACCTGAGTGACCGCTCCCTCAGAGTCATCCTAAACGGGATGGTATCCAGCAAGAAGTCGATCAATGCAGGTGTACCACAAGGCTCAATCCTCGGCCTCTTCTTTTTATTATATTCATTGACGACATCACAAGAAGAATCCTGAATCCATCCATCCTCTACGTAGACGATGTCACACTCATGACCTTCATAAAGTCAAAAGAGGACAGAATCCCAGCTGCTGCCTCTCTCAACAAAGACTTGCAGGAAATCGAGTCTTGGGCAACATCATGGAATGTACTTTTCGGTGCTGCCAAGTGTAAAACTATAACAATATCAAACAAGAAAGATAATGCAACAGGCCATCCAAGTCTCCACTTCTTTGGTACAACTCTAGAAGAGGTCGACAGGGTCGATCTACTTGGCATCTCCATCAGTAATGACCTGTCATGGTCTCCTGTGATTACCAAAATGGCTAAAACTGCCAGTCAGCGACTAGGATTGCTCCGTCGAGCTGCACCCTATCTTGAGACAACCGATAGGGCTGTATAAATCCATGGTTCGATCCAACATGCATGGAATATGCAAGCTCAGCATGGTGTGGAGCAACACCCACTTCACTATCCAAACTAGATGCAATCCAGAGACGGGCCATTTCCATCATTGGTATCCCCGAGAGTGAGCTCGCCACTCATCACATCCAACCACTTGGTCATCGCAGGGCAGTAGGATTTGTCACTCTTTTCTACCGCATGTTTTATGGACAAGCACCAGATCATCTCAGCCAGCTGCTACCTGAGCTGCTTTCAGTTGATCCTCGCCTTAGGCGCTCAGTCAGGTCTCATGACCTTGCTGTGAAAGTCCCAAGGTCTAACTTGGCCTCCCACAGAAGATCATTTCTCCCATTCTCTGTAGGCTTATGGAATGCCCTTCCTGCTCAAGTAGCATCGAACCAGGACTTACAGAGTTTCAAAAGGGAGGTTAATCGCTATCTAGGCGCCAATCCGTCAGCGTTATTAATTAGATAACTGCTGTTAATGCCTAGATTAGCCTTGACATAAAAAAAAATCACCACTGAAGAGCGTGTGTGACAACTTTCATTGAATAACGACTCTTCGTAGGTTTTTTGTAGAACCAAAAAAGGTTCTGTATAGCCAAGAAAATGGTTCTTTGAAGAACCTTAAACTCTAGGAACCCTTAAATTTATGTTAATAAAGCACCCTTCAAAGGTTCTCGGTAGAACAGAAAGAATTATTTTGGGGGGGGGCACGAAATTATTTTAGAACCAAAGGGTGATTTCTACCTTTAACTTTGCTTAACCTTCCAAAATATACGTGGACACGTACAAAAAGAACGTTCCTAGGCCTATTTAAATTTTGTAGGTTCTTTATAGAACTTAGGGTCCACGTGATTTAAGTTCTATACAAAGTGTAATGTTAACTTGTAAACTGAATAACATACAGTGTGCAAAGAGGGAGATTTTTTTTTACCAGAAGTATATGTTTCAAAGGAAACTTTGTAGTTGTCACTTATTCCTGCTCGTACCTCTGTTATTCCACAGGTTTCGTGCTCGTTTAGGCGAGAGGTGGCAACTAAAGATCAGCTTTGCAGTTGTTATGATCGTTGTGGTTGTTCTACTAGCACTGAGTGTTCTTGGAATTTTACTGAACAAACGTTGATTCCCAAATGCGGCACTTCATTCCCAAATGAAGACGAACCATGCACTTGCATAGGATAAATGCTGAGCACAACTTGAGTATGATGATTTGCAAAACAATATTCCCATAAAATGGTGGTGAAATAAGTCCATCAACATTCAACGTTATATGGTACACTTGCAATCATAATTATAGTTGGTGTACTCACCAAGAGATTTTTCCTGAAACGCTTGCCTTGTTTACGTAATACGCTGGCCGTAACTTCTATGTATTTTAAATTTACGTTTTGTATGTTTTTAATATATCTTTTTGAGTAAAAATGGGTGGATATTGACCTTAGAACATTAAGCATTTGTACAAAGTTCGAAATGTAGACATTTTCGATAGATTGAAAGAACGAACCAAAATAGCACTCACTGCACCGAGCTTTGCGTCGATACCCCGGGTGTTGATAATTGGGTCATCTGAAGCATTTGTGATCGTGTAGGTTCATTTTTCAGTGGGTCTGTCTTCTACGAAAGTCAATGATAATATTTAGAAGGGGTGCTCCTCGTGAATCTGAAGCGGAATCCAGGGAGTCAATGCTATACAAGCTGCTATGAGTCAAAATGAAAAATGCTTCGGTTGCTGTAAAACGGTATTCAAACTGTCCGTCTCAAGCTTGTTACATTTAAAAAAGGTTAGTTTCTTCTACCTCTACAACGTATTGTTATGGAGGAATAAGACAAGAATCGTCAAATGTCAGATGTCAATGATAAATATTGCGCCGATTTCTTAAAAATGGGCTCAAATTGGAATTTTATCTACTTAGTTCTCCAGGCAAACAAGGATGTATATGTTTATTAATCTTTTTCTGGGGATGGCCAGCGCAAGTTAGTGTATGGACAAAAATCGTGCGCTTGGCCGAATTCGAACCGGCGACCTTCGTATTACTAGCACGACGCTCTTGTCAACTGAGCTATCAAGCCAGGGTTGGTAGAGGAGCGATAAATGTTATCTATGGATGTTAGGTCCGAAAGGTGTCCTTCGCTTTCCTAACGGATAGCATCAGAACGGTATATTTTTATAATATAATATTGGATGGCTGAGGTTGATAACAGAAATTGTTATGCATTTGTGGTGCAATGCCACAGTGCGATTAGCGCATACCGCCCAACACTGCACAATACGCAAAAATATTGGGCATTCGGTCATGCAACTCGTCAAGCAAATACTCTGTTTTTATTAGTTTTGAAGTCATTTTAAACTATTTTTGTGAAGTCAGCTTCTTCTTGCATAATAATAATATTGGATGGCTTTTTTCGGCTGATAGATCAGATATATCAAATATCGGGCGAGTCGAAGACGAGCCCGATTTTCTTGGCGAGAGCGATATTTTCTGTTATCAACCGAAAAAAGTCATCCAATATTATTATGATGCAAGAAGTTGACTTGACAAAAATAGTTTTGAAACTAATAAAAAGAGAGTATTTGCTTGACGAGTTGCCCAATATTTTGCGTATTGTGCAGTGTTGGGCGGAACGCACTACTCGTACTGCACTATTGCACACCAGATGCATAATAATTACATATACGATTTTTTATTTGTTTTTGAAATTTCCCTGGAGACTCCATCTCCAGGGAAAGGACACCTTTCGGACATTAGCTTACACCTATAGATAAAATTTATCGCTACTCTAGCAACCCTGGCTTGATAGCTTAGTTGGCAAGAGCGTCATGCTAGTAATACGAAGGTCGCCGTTCAAATCCGGCCAAGCGCACATGGGGTTCTTTCAAAACTAACGTACGCTGACCATCTCCAGGGTAAGATTAATATATCCTTGTCTACCTGGAGAACTAAGTAGTTAAAGTTTCAAAAACATAATATATAAGTATACCGTTCAATACCGCTCAGTTGGCAAGAGTGTTGTGCTGGTAATACGAAGATCGCCGGTTCGAATCCAGCCAAGAGCACAAGTTTTTTTTGTTTTGTTATTTCCAACACTAACGTGCGCTGGCCATCTCCAGGGAAAGATTAATAACTATACATGGGCTCAAATTGTTCTTCTTTCTTCAAAGACTACAACCAAAATAATTTGCACTGACATATTCCTAAAAATTTTGGGATCAATAAAGTTCAGGATTTTCAACTTGTGAGAAGATACCACCACTCCTCTAGTGCAGATGTTTCATAGATTTTGCCACAACTAGTAGTTCATATATATAAGTGGAAGTTAAATGTTAACATCAATAAAACTAAATGTTAACATCAATAAAACTAAGGTTATGATTTTCAACAAAAGTGGTCGGGTTTTATCTAACTATTCATTCAATTATGGTAATCATGATATTCAATTATGTAGTGAATACAGCTACTTAGGTATTATCTTTACACCATCTGGAACTTTTACTAAAGCCATGAATAATCTTTGTGACAAGGCCAACAAAGCATTCTTTAAAGTGAGAGAACATTTGTATAATAGTTCTAGTAAATGTAGTTTCAAATTATTTTTTACTCTCATACGACCAATCATTTGTTATGGTTGTGAAGTTTGGTCTCCATTCTTGTTGAAAGGTCTCAAAGATGGTAATTTCATAGATATCTGTGATAAAGTAAGAGGTGAATCACTGCATATTAAACTTTGTAAGTTGATCTTAGGTGTACACCGGAAAGCTTCAAATTATGCAGCCAGAGGTGTGAGTTAGGTAGGTTATCAATGCCTTTTAGTTATGTTAAGTTTGTCTTAAAATATGGTGGAAAATTGAACAAGTGATCATGTATGTGATTAGTTCAACGCAATAATACTGTTTATGATTTTACACAAAGGTTTTCTGACTGAATGAGCGCGAAAGCCTACTTGCAATTGATTGTGGTACACGTTTTTCGTGTCCCAGTACACTGCAATGCCCATTGAAAAATCCAAAAACTGCAACTTTTGGTTTTGGGGGTTTTGCGTCTTTCGGCTTCTATCTCGGCCATTTCTGCACTGCTTTTTTACAGCCAGGTATTAAATGAAAGAGCAAGAACCTAGACATAACATGTATATTTCGAAAATTTCAAAATGGGCTGACTTGACCCAATACTGATCGAAAAAACATTCCGAGATACTTTTTGGTGGCCAGTGTATTGTTTTTCCTTACAATAAATTTTGATTTTTTAACTGCCCAATTGAATTGAGGGCACGTGTTTCCACAATAGTGACCAAAATTGTACGTAACAAGGCCATCTAGGTTGTATCATGCCCGGAGTATCAGAAAGTATATATCTCCTGGTCACTCCTGATGTTTCTTAACTTAACCAAATGTGAAATCCCAGGCCCTTTTCACCGGCCAGTGAGCCTGCTCCCGAGTAAAATCGGCGATTTGGGCGCTTTGTGCGTGACGTCGTAGGAGGTACACCGGATGACAGCCGACCAGCTGATTGCACGCTGCAAGCGCTGTGAATGCAGAGCACAGAGGTTTCGCCGGTAAATGTTTCCATTTTCCCCACTATTTTCATTAAATATGGCCAGTACATTTATTGAGGAAGATTCAGATTTTTTTCTGAGGTTGAAAATGGCCTGCGAAGCTGTGAATCTGTGATTCACCTGATGAGAAAGGGGGTGGGTTGGGAGGGGGGGTGTGGGGGGGGCGATGAAGTAGAAGTTCCTCCCAGTGGGCGCGCCATGGGGGGGCATTGTTCCCCAAGAGTACCCAACAAAAAAATTTTTTCTTGCCCCCCCCCCAATTTGCCCCCCCCCCCCTGGTCGAAGAACAATGAAGGATTTGGGCAAATTCAGTGATTTTTGGGGCCAAAAATCATTTAGTTTGGGCCCAATAGAAAAATTTCCAAATTTTACAATTTTTTGTGCCCCCCCCCCGAATTTCACTTTTTTGCCCCCCCCCCCAAGATTTCCACTTTGCCCCCCGTTTGACCCCCCCCCAGATGGTCTGTTCTACTCGCAATGATGTTCTGGAATTTGACTGAACAACCGTTGATTCCCAAATGCGGCACTTCATTCCCAAATGAAGACGACCAAATGCACCTTGCATATGATAATGCGAGCACAACAAACTTAGTATGATAATTTCAAGATACCGCTATAGCACCATAAAATGGTGGTGGAAATAAGTTCATCCAACATTCAACGTTTTTGTACACTTCATCATAATTACTAGTGGGTGTATCACAAGAGATTTCTTCCTGAAACACGCTGCCTGGTGTACGTAATACGCGGGCCGAACGTCTATGTATTTTAATTTCGTGTTGTTGGTTTTAATATATCTTTTGAATAAAATGGGTGGATTTGTACTTTCAAACATTAAGCATTGTACAAAGTTCGAAAGTGACTTTTCGCTAGATTGAAAGAACAACCAAAATAGCACTCACTGCACCGAGCTGCGTCGATAACCCAAACCGGGTTGATTTGGATCTCTGACGCATTTGTGATCGCGGTGGTAGGTTATTTTCATGGGGCTGTCTTCTACGAAGTCACTGATATATTTAGAAGGGTGCACCCTCGTGATCTGAAGCGATCCAGGAGTCAAGGCTATAACAAGTAAAGCGGCTACAAGATCCAAATGAAAACTGCTTCGGTTGCCTGTAAAAGGTACTCAACTGTCCTCTCAAGCTGGTACATTTAAAAAAAGGTAGTTTCTTCTTCTACCTCTACCACGTATTGTTATGGAGATATAAGACAATCGTCAAATGTCAATTCAATGAGAATATTGCGCCGAGTTCTTAAAAAATGGGCGCAAATTGGAATTTTTATCTACTTAGTTCTCCAAGCAAACAAGAGTTATATGTATTATCTATGTTCGGGATGGCCAGCGCAGTTATATGTATGGACACAAATCGTGCGCTTGGCCGATTCCGAACGGCGCGAACCTTCGTATTACTAATCCCACGCTCTTGCACAACTGAGCTATCAATCCAGGGCTGTGGTAAGAGGAGCGATAACTGTTATCTATGGATTTTAGTTCCCGAAAGGTGTCCTTCGCTTTCCTACCGATGCATCAGAACGGTATATTTTTAATAATATAATATTGGATGGCTGAGGGTTTATAACAGAAATTGTTCTGCATTTGTGGTGCAATGCCACAGATGCGATTAGCGCATACCGCCCAACACTGCACAATACGACGCAAAACTCTTGGCATTCGTCATGCAACCGTCAGCAAATACTCTTTTTTATTAGTTTTGAAGTCCTTTAAACTATTTTGTGAAGTCAACTTCTTTCTTGCATAATATAATAGGGATGGCTTTTTCGGCTGATATAATCAGATATATCAAATATCGGGCGAGTCAAAGAAGAGCCTATTTTTCTTGGCGGAGCGATATTTTCTGTTATCAACCGAAAAAAAGTCACCAATATTATTATTATGCCAGGAGTTGACTTGACAAAATAGTTTTGAAACGAATAAAAAGAGTATTGCTTGACGAGTTGCCCATTATTTTTGCGTATTGTGCAGGGTGGGCGGAACGCACTACTCGTACTGCACTATTGCACACCAGATGCATAAGCATACATATACGCTTTTATATTTGTTTACTTGCATTTTTCCCCATTATGGAGAGGAGGCCACCTTTCGGCATTACTTACAACCTATAGATAAAAATCCTATCGCTACTATCTAACTCTAGCAAACCTCTGGCCTTGATAGCTTAGTTGGCAAGAGCGTCATCCTAGTATACGAAGGTCGCCGTTCAAATCCGGCCTAAGCGCACATGGGGGTTTTCTTTCAACACTAACGTACGCTTACCATCTCCAGGGTAGATTAATTATCCGTGTCTAACCTGAGAACTAAGTAGTGTTCTAAGTTTCAAAAAGAAAACATAATATATTAAGTAATACCGGTCAATACAGCTCAGTTGGCAAGATTTGTGCTGGTAATTACGAAGATCCCGTTCGAATCCACCACGCACAAGTTTTTTTTTTGTTTTGTTATTTCAACACTAACGTCGCTGGCCATCTCAGGAAGATTATACTATACATGGGCTCAATTGTTCTTCTTTCTCTTCAAAGACTACACCAAATAGTTGCACTGACATATGCCCTAAAAATTTTGGGATCTAAGTTTCAGGAATTTTCAACTTGTGAGAAGATACCACCACTCCTCTAGATCAGATGTTTCTAGATTTTGCCACAACTAGTAGTTATAATATAGTGGAAGTTAAATGTTCACATCAATAAAAAAGGGTTATGATTTTCAACAAAAGTGGTCGGGTTTTATCTAACTATTCATTCAATTATGTATCATGATATTCAATTATGTAGTGAATACAGCTACTTAGGTATTATCTTTACAAAACAAAACCATCTGGTCTGCTTTTAACAAGAGCCCATTCAATAATCTTGTGACAAGAAGGCCACAAAGCATTCTTTAAACCTGAGAGAACTTTGTTACAGATGTCTATGTAATTAGTTTTTCAATTATTTTTTTACGTACATCTCATACACCCATCATTTGTTATGGTTTTTTGTGGTTTGGTTCCTCCATTCTTGTGAAAGGTCTCAAAGATGTAATTTCATAGTGCAACGGGAGGCGGTCTGGCTTTATTGGGGTCCTTCTAGAGATCCAACACCGCAGTAAGAAGCCTTCAGCAACAGTGCCAGATACCCGCTTATCCCCGAGGTATAAGACTTTCATGAGTTGCCGGTGTGGTAGTGTTACTAAGGTCCCTCTCTTGTTCTTGAACCTATTTTGCTTGAGTTGCAAACATTGGTCCATATCTAATTTGATGTTGTTTATATTAGCCATGAACAGTTTTGCGGACCGATTTATGTACATAATTCCAGTCATTTTTACAAGAGACAGACCACAGTGGAACTTGACCTTCAATCTTAATTAATATTTTCATCTCCATGGCAGGCAGTGTTAACCCTATCCCCCTTTAACCCTAAAAAGGGGGGGCCCCCCCCCCCCCCCTATGTATACATGTTTGCTTAGATGGTCTTTTCGTGTTAAAAAGATGTGGGCAGCCATTACATCAATAAAGATAACTCTCATGTCCAGCTGAGTTGTTAGTGGTGTCTTTCCTTTCCCTTCGATTCTTATCCCGGCCTCGTAACAACTGGTGTGAGACTCCGGGTTTGCCATAATCATTCATTTTGAATAACAAGTACTCTGTTCTTTGGACTTGGTGGACTAATTGCTACAACATTAGAACAACAACCGGCTTTGAATGATGACGATGTTACTTATAACTTGTGCTACAATTGGAGGGAAGCTTTAGCTGTTGTTGACGGTATTCGCAAGTTTCAAACTTATGGGCATCATTTTAAAGTCCTATACGATCATGCTGCTTTGAATGGCTATGTCTATTAAGGAGCCTACTGGACGGTTAGCTCGTTGGTCTCCTCGCCTACAACATATGGATATGGAAATTTGTTCACCGCCTCAGGTTTTAGAGCACATTTAATGGCAGAGGCCGCTTTCACGGCGATGGACTAGGTTTGTCAATCGAACACTCCTATAGTATCTGTTCTCGAACCGCTCCCAGAAGTGCCACGCAACATTCGCGATTACAGCGAATATATGTTTGGGTCTGGACAGATATTATCACTTAGACAGAAATCCCTCCCATTAGTTATAAATCGGCACGGGGGGGGGAGGGCTGTCACTTTTGTCAGTGGATGATTATTATTTGGAAGATGGTTTGTTGTTATCATTATCTTTCCCTCGTGCTCAACATCGCGACATCGCAGGACAATTGGTCATCCCAGCATCTTTGACACGCGATTTGCTACATCCAAACGCATGATTCACCTACGGGTGGCCATTTTGGTGTCACAAAAACATACGATAACTTCGTCTTCCGCTATTATTGGCCCGGTATGTTTAAAGATGTCCAGCATTGGTGTCGCAGTTGTGTGTCATGTAACAGACTCAAAATGCCTCGATATACTCGTCGTGCCCCAAACTTTTATGCCCCTCCCGGTAGAAGGGCCATTTGACCGTGTCGCTGTAGACTGTTTAGGACCGTTCAAATAGCGGTAGCTGTAAACGTTATATAGGTTTGTAATTTTCAGCTTACCGTCCTGATTTACCTCAACCAAATGGCCAGAAGCATTTGCTGTAAACCATCATTAATGCTGAAACAAATAGCCGAGCTTCGCGTTTGTTTAGTGATGAAATCATGGGCCACGACTGGTTTCACCTCGTGTTTATTAAGCGACGTGGGGATAATTTCCTTGTCCAATCTCGTTAAGACAATCTGCCGGCTAATGCCACCAATAAGTTAACACTTCAAATTATCACCCCAAACTGATGGCCTAGTTGAACGTTTGAACGGAACATTGGCGGTTGCCTTATCCATGTGCACCAGCAATGACCAACTAGATTGGGATGTTTTATCTCCAGCTGCTCAGGTTCTGTTTGCCTATCGTGTCTCCCCGTCAGAAATTACAGGGGAGTCACCATTCTTCTCTTCTCTATGGGCGAGACCATGCCTTCCAATTGATGTGGAACTTTTTAAAACCTACTTAATAATTTAACCGGCGTCGAGATGCAAGTACTTCGTTTGACAATCATAAGGAACGCCTTGAGCTCGAGTTCAATTGGCGCAGGATCTTGCAAGGGAAAACATTAGCAAGGCACAACAGAAGATGAAAGCCGCATGCCATAACGTGCAAAGCTAGTTAAGTATCGTGTTGGGCACAAGTTTTGGGTTTTTATACAACCCTTTCATAAAAAATGGACTATCTAGAAAACTTCCTCACCCCCCCCCAATTTCATTCAACGGCCCTTATCGCATTGTGCAACAACTTTCTCTGATGTTCATTTCAAGATTAGACTCCCTAACAGTCGTGCTCAGAAGTTATTCATATGCAATCGGGCCCATGAAACCTTGCTATGACCCAAATGATAGGCCCGTTGGGGTCCCTAATAAATAATTAAGGATGACTGCCCCTGCTTCCAGAATCTGAATTACCCTCAGATACGTTTGTTCACACCCATGTTCACATCAGAAGCAACTTCACAACGGCCACCTAGTGATGATTGCAGTCTGTTGCAAATGATATTCATCAAGCTCAGAAATTATAACGTAGGTAATTCGTGGCAAACAGCCATTTTATAGGTTTTTTTGTTGTGTTTTTTTTCCTGGCACGGTACATGGGAAACCATCTGAAAACACTTAGACAAAGCTTTACTAGATGATTTTTATGCCACGCATCCACGATGAAAACTTTTGTAACTGTATCATGTTTTTAAATTGAAACCCACAACTGCTGTGTGTCATTCTGGCTTTGGTTTTATCTTTTGGAGAACAGAATGAACTGACCTGTGACTATTAACCCAGGAGCATCCCTGACTTTTTAATTTCCAAAATACATTATCTCTGCTATTTTAGTTGCTGATGATTTTTTGGATACCTTAGTGCCCCAAGTTTATCTCCTGTGCGGATACCTATGAAAAAGTACACACAGCTCAAGTTACAGGGGGTCCTTTTTTGAATTTGTACAGGGGTATAGGGAGACAAGAACTTACCATTAATCCCAGGTGCATTTTCTTTATTGGAAAGGTGTTTATGTGCTATTTTTGGTATGATTGGTAAATCAGTTGTGAACTTTTATTGTTTCTGCATAATCAGGTGACCATTTTTTTATTACAGATCCAATACTTACCAGGAAATTATGATTATTCCTATCGCCCTCTGTTGATATTTGTTGGCCAAGCCTCAAAGTATGAACACGGGCTGTGGAAGCGGGCTTGTGTTAACCGAAGTTGTCTGCCCACTACATGCATCATGAGAGTGATCATGAGGTCGTCGTGAATGTGTAGTATTTTGGGCTAATTTTTGCACCACTTTTAAGGAAACTTTTCAGTTTTGACAATGTCAAGTTTATAGGTGAACTTATTTCTGTGGTGCTATGTGCTGTGGTGTTTTTTTTGTACAGTGGTTATAATGCTGATTACAATAGACTAAATTCATGACCAACATAGCCCCACTGTGTACACATTGACAACCGGCTACCATGACACACAGTCAGCCCATCAGTGCATGATCCATACAACAACGTCGTTGCCTGGACATGGTTCTGCCTCCGATTCATGGAGTTTTCATGGATTTTGTGGGGTAACTAAAACAATTGTAACACTCTTCATTTACACAAAGGCCATTTTATAATACCCGCCACATGTTTTGATCGAGATCTCGATCACATTGACTTGAGCACAGTAAGTGTTAAGATGAAATCTGATCACTTATTGCTGTTTGTGGAAAATTGGGACTGTCTTGTTGAGGTCCATGCCATGTTCGATTGCTAATAGCCTCGTCCCCAGGCCCCCAGATTTTACACGGAATTTTGTCAAAATTTTGGCCCATTTTGCCACCATGGCATTATTAATTTTACAGTCAGTATAACCCGAGGGGATTACAAAATTAATGTTTTTACTCTTCACTGTAAAAACGCATTGAAATATCGGCCAAAACTTTACAGATGACTGTTTTGGGGTGAAGGCCATTCTATTAAAGGGATACGCAGTGATTGCTAATTCAAAACATAAAAAAATCATCAAAATGAATATTTTTGCATATTGTTACTGGCATGGATATCGAACTAACCTGCAAGTCGTTGCCTTGAAATTAATGTGTATTAAAGCAAAGGCAGTACTTAATCCGATTCTGTAATTTCTATGGGTGCGTATCAAAAGTCTGACTTGAGATAAAAACAAGCCTTTCCGGTAATATTCCTGACTTTAATCATTTAGTGTTTGCAACCATGATCAATACCCATCAATAAAGTTTGACCTCAAAACAAACTTGATTTTTGTTTATTCTGTACTGCTGTAAACTGATTGTAGATTTTGATATGCCATTGCTGTATGTCTATGTGGTGCGGGAGATATGGTATGACCCAGTTTTCTCAAATAGTTCATTTTTTTCACTATTTGTGTGTTTGTTCTTTACCTTAAAAGCAGCGATATGGAATTGTACACACTTATCCCTGATTTATAATTAACGCCACTTATCAGTCATTTTTTTCAAAATTCAAAATGCCCATTTTGTCCCTATTAATTTCTATGGCTAGGTCATATGACACTTATATTACGTTTTCTTTGTGAAAAACAGACACTTAGGCATTTTAAGCGGTCTGAAAATGTCATTTGTACTAGTTCTGGGCCGAAAAAAGTCGGATCCCGACTTTAATTAGTAAACAATCATAACAATCATAAATCTTGACAAATACGTGTGTTATGCTCAGCCACTTATAGGGA
Source organism: Ophioderma brevispina (assembly GCA_023653785.1). Taxonomy (NCBI): domain Eukaryota; kingdom Metazoa; phylum Echinodermata; class Ophiuroidea; order Amphilepidida; family Ophiodermatidae; genus Ophioderma; species Ophioderma brevispina. The sequence continues at coordinate 14,450 of JAMKCH010051582.1, forward strand.
TTTTTTTCTACACAATTTCCAATACAACAATGGCCAAAAATTGACTTTGATGAAAAATATGGGCACGATTTGTTTACATTGTGATAAGCGCTGATCGGCTTTAAAAATGCTTTCCACGTTTTGTTCGATTCCCCACATTATGCCTAGCTAATCCCCTTTAAGAAAAATTGATATACTTATCACCGGGGTCAGGTCCCCCTTTAATGTTTGTCCACCCATGACGTCTTTGACCACCTAACTCACTGACGGGATACAAAGCTTTTCAATCGGAATAAAGCACATGATGCGAAGGTTATCTTGGATCAACTGTGACGTCTGCATGGGGTGGCCAAACAATATATTGCCCAGGAAGTTGAACTGCATACATTTTTGTAATATGGCAGCAAGTTTTAAAACATGGTTCATTCTTATTCTGTGGCAAGTCTAGTTTTATATTAAGGCTTTTCACACTCCTTGCACACGGAGCCTGTGACTCGATAGAACTTTGCGATCGATCGCCGTTTTTGAAGACCTAGTGCAGCCGTTGTCGATACTAGACGCGCATGGCGCAATAGCGCCTTTAATTACGCATTGTAAAGTTTTCCAAGAAAGGATTTAATGAGCGCTGCTCTCACGAAATACTTCTTTTTTTGGAGGCCAGTTTACGGCATGGGTTGTAGTTTTGTCTTTTTAAATGCTGATGTTCATGGCCATCTTTTAAATGATATAACTTGTTACCTTGGTTTGGTCCACACAGAATTGTAGTTTTCCGTTCATGAAATCGAAAGACTGATAATGAAATTCAACATGGCGGATAGACTCTTACGTAAGTGCATTTATTGGACGAATGTGTGCTGGTATTTGAGGAAGCACAACAGCGATACGTGTTTCAAGTTGCGAAGTATGATAATGACTTTGGTGGACTGGTTTAAGCTACATATATCTATCGACTCTCAAAAGTCGATCGCACCGGCTCAGTGTGAAAAAGCCTTATACTGGAGGGTTTTTGCCCTGGCCAGCTTTTTCCACTGAGAACACAATGCGGCTGTGCCACTGTGCGCAAAGTTTTAACCATCATCATGTTATGGGGTTTTGGGATTCAAACCCATGTCGTGGTTCTTCAGGAATGACAAAATGCAATTGAATGCACATGCGTCCACACATTTTTTAACACTGTGCATGTAAAAAAATGCAGACATACTGGATGCTGAGTTTGATAGTGTGTTTAAATACCTTTCAACAATTAATGTGCTTAATAATGCAAAGTCACAATTTGAGAACTTTTTTCTGTGTCAACAAAAAACTCAAGAAATGTCTCAAAGTAATGACGACCCTTCTCCGCATTTATTAAATATAAATTGACGGACATAATTTAATAATAGGAGCCAATTAATGATTGCAAGACAGAGTGAGGGTTTCGCATAGGGGTTTCGGCTCTATGCACCAGCCCGATTTAAAATATGCATCATGTGATATAAACATGAACCGCTGCTCTCACCGCATCATGCATTACGTACGTCCCACTTCTGGGCAATAATAGTATCAGGTGAAGATTTCTTTCTGAAGTCCATTTTAGGGCAGTGTCAACCCTGGTGCTTTTGTGTTTTACACAAATTTCCATGATTTTTGCACCATTTAAACCTCAAACTGTGTTCTATATATTTTACCAAAAAAGGTTATCCATGCAGACAATCCAATCCTGAGGCTGTAATTTTTTTGCCGATTTAACAGCTATTCGACCATTAAGTCACAACGCTGTTTAACGGCGGGAATTTAAGCACATTTCATTTCACTCCGTCATGCGCAATGAGGCGCAACATCGCGTCGCGCGGTGAAATTTTTGCTGCGTAATGAAGCGTGCGCGTGTTTTAATGTCCTTTTTGCGCGAAACGCATCTTGGAAAACGAAAAATAATATTTGAAATGTAACAAAATAAAATTCCTATCAAATATGTCTAGAAGGAGGGGGGAAATACTTACCTAATGAATTGCAAATATACTTAGTGCCTTTCTCCGCAAATGCCCGATATCTCCCAAGAATTTATATATAAATTGACCACCGTAAGTATGAACATATACCGCCCATCCCCACCAGCGTAACCACACATTGCCCAACATTACCCTAACTCATCCTCTTTTCTCCCGAACGGCAAACTGAGAACAAATCTTTTGCTCAGGGGGAGGGGCAGGGTCGGGATGCACATTAGGTAAGTATTTCCCCCCTCCTTCTAGACATATTGCAATAGGCCTTAATGTCTATTCGAGGGGAAATACTTTACCTACTGATGGTCAAATATACTTAGTGCACGCTGAGTAGCACAGACCGACCCCGAGGAGGAGGTGGAGCAACCAAATGGTACTGAAAGGCGGTATTCCTGCCCCTGGACATAAGCAGACCATCCAAGAATAGTCCACTTAGGACTGATAAATACAATCAAATCCTAATAGCTTATGTCCCAAAAAATCACAAACTCACATTCTAGCTCCCACTTGCCCGAACAAGTCAAGGAG
>JAMKCH010051583.1:0-17262 GCA_023653785.1 Ophioderma brevispina
TAAGGGTTTTCTTGTTTTTTGAACTGGTCAAGAAAAAAAATTGGTCCAAGAATGCAATAAAAATAAGTCGTGTAGCGCATAGCTTTTTCGACTTAAAAAAAATATCGCAAAGCTCTTAGGTTCGGCCTGTAGAAGCTAAGAAGACACACCGTAATTGTTTTCCTTAAGAAAAGTTTTCAAGACGTTTATTGTGTCAGGATTGTATATAGTAAAAGGTTCAATCACAACTTTTTGAGTCAATTCCCTGAGCCCATATTTTTAGCATTTCTTTGTATGGCTGTCTGTGAGTAGTTGGCTGTCGCACACTTTGCATTCCTTGCTATGACCCTTCTGCATGTTAGATTTCATTTTTCCATATTCTTTAACGTGCTACCAATATAGATGTGCCAGGCAACTATCAAATGGTGAATATGTCAAACACATTGAAATGCTTATTATTTTAACAAATGTTGGGCATCACTTAATTAGCTTAATTTCTCAGTTGTATCTCAAAATTTAACTAGTACATGTAGGATAGGGGACCCAGTTTATTCGGGTACAGGTAAGAGAAACTGGTAAGATGGCATTAACATAATGTAAGATGAGAAACAATTAAAAAAGAAAATTTGAAAGAATTTTGAGGACACATGAAAAACTGGAGAAGGCAACCAAAGAGGACGACAGGGGATCGCATTCCTGAGAAAGAAAAGGGAAGGGAAGGGGGGGGGGGGGCATGGTCCCAAATAGTCATCCATGAAAAAAATAAATAGTCATGATTTTTGCCATATTGCTTCATACAATGGCTTCCACGCATAGTAATGGTCCCAAATATGTCAATTATATTTTTTGCAATTAATTATACTTTTTTGCAAGTTTGGTGGACTTGGCATTTGGTGTGTTCTTAAAAATCATTTTGATGAATGATTGATGAAAAATGCTGTTAAATTCTGTACCACACAATGAACAGGAATCCTAATATCATATATCAGGAGTCTACTAATATATTCATATGGCAGGTTTGTTTTAAACTGGATTTCAGAAAAAAAAAATGCCCATTATCGACATAACAATGCCATAATCTAAAGCTTTCCAATATCATTTTCTTAATTTAGGAAGGAAGATCTCATAAAGGTGCTTCAGCAAATTTGGGGGAAGTCCCCTTTTGAAAAAAATCGCCCCCTTAAAAAAAAAATCCTTTATGCGGACCGGGGTGTTGTTAGGTTAACAAAGTTACTCATCCAGGTCTCCAACAAGCGTTAGAAGTAATTGATTGCAATTTTTAAAGTCTTTTATAGAAGACTTGCAAGCCAAACTAGCATGGAATATGGACAAAATAAGAGTTATGTGAAATCTTATGAACAAAAGTACCGTACTGCCAAGAAGAAACAACATAACAACTGGCAAGGTAAGGTAAAACTATAACACTTTACTCCACAGATTTTGATTCAAGTTGACAAATATATTCCCCCCCTGGTTACAGTGGTTTATAGCCATTCAGTGTTCAGAGTAAATGTATGTGTGTTGTGCACTTATGAATGGCATTATTCAAGTGGGTGTCTAGTATGGGGTGTAAAGTGGGAAAATGCCAAAATTGGACCAAATTTAAAAAAGTATTTTGCCATATTTTTAGCAAAAAGCAACACTTTTTTTTTTTAAATCGGGCACAAGATTTTTTGATAAGATAATGTAAAAATCACACAAATTCCATTAAAGCACAAGATTCTGCTAAATCAAAAATTCAATAAAAACTCAATCAAATTTGTAAACTCGCCAATGATTTCCTAAATTTTAAAATCGCACAAGACCTGTTTTAAAAATCACACAAGTTCTGTAAAATCGCACAAATTTGTTAAATCGCACACAATTCTGTTAAATTGCACGGAGTTTTCATAAATCGCAACAATTATTTCCATTGCATAAGAAATTTGTAATTGAATTGCACAGGATTCCTTAAATCACACCTAGGGTTTGATTGAATCTTGAAGAAATTATTAGAAAAATCTTGGTAGAATTTGGGGGAGAATTGAATGACATTTCACAAGAACAATATTAAAATCGCATAAAATTTCAAAAAATCACACGGTTGAATTTCTTAAAATACCGTATCTTTAGATTTTCATAGACTGATTACTATTTACCAACCAACTTTTTCCCCCGTGACACGGGGCCTTTTAAGTGCCGAGTAAATGACATAGTTTCGAAAATCGAATCTAAAATCATGTCACACAGATCTCAAAATCATATTTTTTGCCCAGAAATGCATGTTTTTGACTACATTGGCCCAATTTAAACCAGCTCAACATCATCCCTAAACGGATGCCAAGGTCTTTCAAGTATTTGTCAGGTCATCTATTTTTGAGCATAAAACATGGATGTTTTAATGTGAAGCTAAAGTTAACTATTATTCAGGTTTTAGAGACCTAAATTTGAGAAATCAATCTATTCGCTCATATCGCCTATACGTACTGTATATATTTTGTAAACTTTAGAAGTTTATTGTAACTTCTGGGACACAAATAGTTCTGAAACCTATTCACATATATGGCTTGTTATATAGATGTCAAAAATCAATATCTCAAAAAGCATTTTTTTAACCAAAAAATGTATGTTTTTGCTAAAATGAACCAAAAAATCACCTTGTGCCCAATATGGCAGTTCCACATCATATCCTAATCGCTGAATGCCACTGTTAGCTCACATATTTTCAGCTCCTCGAGAGCAAAACACGGAACGTTTGAATGCTAACTAAAAGTTTTAACTATTCATAATGTCCAGGTTTTAGAAACATTAAATTTGATAAAACGTATATTTTTCACCCAATCGCCTATACTTACTGTAATATTTTGTAACTTTAGACGCTATTTGTGCGCTTTTGGGACACAACATAGCTTTCTGAACCTACGTACATAGATGGGGCTTGTTATATAGAGTGAAAAATGTCACCAATATCCTCAAAAATCATTTTTTACCCCAAAATTGTAGGTTTTTGGCTAAAATGACCCCAAACCTCCTTTCGGCAGAACATTGGGCAGTCCACATCATACATATCTGAATGCCAATATATCTTAATTACATTTTTCAGCTCAAATTTGGAGAATAACCCATGCATGTTTTGAAAGCTTACCTAAAGTTTTACCTATTTTCAGGTTTTGAAACATGAGTTTGAGAACCGCATAGTTCACCCAATATCGCCTAACTTACTGTATATTTTACAAAACTTTCGAAGCTTATTCTGAGCTTCTGGGATGCGAATATAGGTTCGAACCTACTTACATAGATGGGACATGTTATGTAGATGTCAAAAATACCAAATATCTCAAAAAACATTTTTTTGCCCAAAATGTGTGTTTTTGGCTAACATACCCAAAACCACCTTCGGCCCACACTGGCATTCCATCATGCAAATCGAAAGTAGACATCAATAAGTTTCCACTGATGTATGATTAGGGTGTATGTAGTGGTGGGACTATAAACTCCTAAATACGCACTTTTGAAGTTCCCTACTCGCCTAATTAGTGGAGGGGCCTATGTTTCTCCAGAGAGGTGATTTTAATGAAGTTCTGTTAATTGTTGCAACCATTATAAGTTTCTACACTGGGTCCGACTATTCAGAAAAACGATGTTGCCATTTTTTCCGTTGACCTTTAGTGACCTGACACGAGGTCAGGTCAAAGGTCATACACCGTCCAAAGTAAGTATCGACCTTGGTATCAAAATGTGGCAAATTTCACAAGGATATTGTATAGAATTATTTTGTCATACTTGAGCTTTTGTTTTCTTGTTATGCAATTGCAAATAAGCCTAATTAGAGAACCTTAATATTCATAAATTTGCCTTATTCAGACCCCAGTCGGTGAGTGCTGTCCACAGCAAGAGTTAGGCCTCATGTTTTGCACAATGTATAGTGACCCTACACAACCCCGAGTATAACCTTGCGATTAATGCCCAGACTAATAAAAACCAAGTTTGTTGCATGAAAATGTAAAAGACAATGGTTAAAAGATTTATAAACTTATCCCTCGTCTAACCAAGCCGTTTTTTGTAACACGTTTTGCTAAGGAGGGGGATGGGTGTTACCACCCCCCGGACTGATAATTTGTTATAAAGCACCTGATGCTTATTTTTGATACCAGTGGATAGTTATGGTGGTTCTCCTCTTTCCATTGATCCCAAAATTAGTACGCAACATACCTAGTAATGGCGTCACAGTGACGTCATAAAGTCATTGTGCCGACAAAATTGGCATTTTTCCATCGAAAATTGGCGAAAATCCATTTTGCACAAAAATCGTAGGAATATCGATTTTCATGCGGTTTTTAGCTCTAATGATGGCATTGACTAGTTTACCTAACGTAGAGTTTTTAGAGCCATACTGTGCACATATTTTCAAAAAGGTACCAAAATATCTGTTGGTGGCAACCCACTACCCTTCGACTTGTAGGCATACCCTAACCCCTATGAAGGTGCTACCGACCTCAACATTGGTTTCGCTAAAATGACCAGAAAGGATGAGAGAACGATTACCCCACGCGTTTTTTTACAAAGCTTTTGGCATTTTAGCCGACCGGAGCAAAGTTCCTGGGGTGGTAACCACCCCCCTGCTAAGTTGAGGGTTAAACCAAATCTATGGAATGAAATGTTGTTATGACCGTAACAACCATGATTCGCACTACAGAGACAAAATTAGTGTACTAGTTATCTTTTCAGTCTCAGCCACATGTGTGATTTTTTCATTATTCTTTTCCAGCCATTGATAAGGGGATCTCATGTGCAACCACAACACGTAAAAGGGTCATTTTTTCAAGATTGTCACGGTACAATACGTAAATTTTGTAGGCAAAACTCTAAATCTGACAAAAACGTGAACCGGGACTTGCACTTACATTAGTGTACGATGTGGAATTTTCGAGTTTTATCGTATTCGGCCCATTTTGTGTAACTGAGCTATTCAGTATAGCCTCAAGAACAAAATTTTTTTTTTGTTGTTTTTTTTTTTCTACAATTGCTTAGGGGTCAATATTGCCAAGTAAGGTAGAATATTACACTTACCATACTTTGTTTAGGGGTGTCTTTTAGACCAAATCAAATTACTTGTACTTGTTTACCGGTACTTTTTAAACTCCTTGTTTAGGGGTGCGGGACTTTGACAATGTGTACTTTTTGTTAAAGCAACACTCACCCCCTAAAATTGCCCTTTTGAAATCTCATCACTAAAAAGTGGACTTTCTGTCAACTTCCTACTTGGACCATTTTATGGACAAAAAATCAACAAATAGGTGGACTTTTGCCCCTTTTGTGGGGATGTGGTGTGGTGTGTGTGGTGGGGGGGGTTGGGGGGGATACGAAGGTACCTGCTTGCTGAGCTCTGGATTTCCCCATCCTCCTACCTGCCAGTACCCACGTCATGAACAAAACTCCATAAGCTTAGGTATGATTTGAATTAGTTCTGTACCAATTAGACCATTACGTAGGGGCTATTGGCCCTTATTAATTGCACACACTCTCTACAATAAGACCAGGGAAATAATGATCAATGTTTCAATGAAAACAGGTTCATAGAGAAAGAAGCTAAATTGAGTGATAACTTGTTTTTTAGAACACTTAAGATTTGTTAAACGTAGGTTGGTTGAAACAGAATAGTAACATCTTCATCTATGGCCGAGCTTGAGCGGAACAGTTTTCCATGTTTCTGGCCCATTTTTTATGGAAAAAAAATCGCAATTTTGTGTGGAACTAACAGGTGCATAAACCATTCCTTTACTTAACCATGGGCATTCATAGGCCGGCTATATGGGGGAGACTCTAACTTGATCTTGCTTTTAGCTATAGACTATGCGGGTCTATGTTGAAAAGATACACATCATACAATGAAGAGATCACAATTTCTGTCTTGAACTTTACATTTTACAAACTGTGTACATAAGTTGTTTTCCCAACAAAGGGTCATTAATAGCAGCTGGGATGTGATCATGGGTTGGGTATATGCAGGAGGGATTCTCAACACAAATTGACCATACGGGGACTTGCCACAGACATCCAATACTCATTTTTAGCCTTCGGATATAGCAATACCCCTCTCTTCATGCCCTTTTGGTTATGACCATGGGGTCGTTTTTCATATTTTCTCATCGAAACCCAATGGTTCAAAAAGTGTTGGACATGAGTTCAAATTTTCTCAATCATAAGTAAAATTTCCACACTTGAGGAAAAAAGGGCAAATAAATTTGCAATAATTGGGCCCAACATTTGCATCTCTGGTAAAGCTATGGGTCCCTTTTTTGGCCAAAGTGTGTAGCTATGGGTACTACTTCTGGGGCACGTCCCGACCCACACCAACTGAGCTTCCCCCGGGGTACAGGGTACTAACTTGAATCTTGCTTTAGACGCGACTATCCAGGGTCTCTGGATGGATCGAATAATGAAAACATCCTAACATGTGACTGAGAACTAAGATATAGTATACATACTTTTGTCTCCTGAAGTGCGAATCATGGTTATTTAAAACGGTAACGAACAATTTGTTACATGGACTTTGGTATCGACACATCGATCATTTTCTCTTGCACATTTTTACAAAACAACTGTGCTTACTTTACTTACCCATGGGTTTAGGCTAATAGCAAGAAATAATGGGATTGTGTAGGGTTCATTCTACATTTCAGCAGAGTAGAGTGTTTACAGATGATACATTGTGCAAGAACTTGAGGCCTAACTCTTGCTTTGGGGGACAGGACTGGGGCCTGCATAAAGGCAATTTATGCATTTATTGTCTCTAATAAGGTTAATTTGCATATTACGAGAAAACAAAGGTCAAATCAACAAAATCAAATATCATTACAATATTCCTTGTGAAATTTTGCCACATTTTTGGTACCACGGGTCGATATACTTTAGACGATGGTTATTGACCATTTTAACCTTTGACCTTGTGTCCAAGGTCACTAAAGGCCAATTGAAAAAATGGGGAAACATCGATTTTCGGATAGTCAGACCCAGTAGTATACGTTTATCGTGGTTGCCAACAATTAACATGACTTTCACCAATTTTACATAGGCCCCTTCACTAAATAACTATAATCATGAATTTTTATAGTTTGCTTCAGATAGTCTTTAGTAATTATTCTTTAGAACATGAAAAAATAGGGACAAGTGGTCCCAAATAGGGTCCCTGATTTATGTGGTCGAAGAGTAATGTACAGGAACACATAAAATTATATTTTGAATGACTTCTCAATTATGTTTCAACAGTGTACAGTGAAAGCAGAAACTCGTGGGCCTTCATAACAAACATCAAGTTACTCACGCCTTGCCTGAACAGAGTCTGCTAATGCAACCTGTGTTTGGGAAAAAAAGACATGCACATCACTGCACTAAAATGCTAGACAACATTTTAACAAAAAGTATATACCAATGACCTCTGAATGTGATGTTTGACCTCCTTATCTGTTTTAACCCCACATGTTACCCACCAAAGACCCCTTGGGTCAATGTATAAGCATACCAAGTATGACCTTGATCTCCACTGCACTAAAAGGCTAAGACATTTATTTTAACCAAAAGTGTCTACAACATGCCCACTATAAAAAATGACCTAAAGTGCCCTAAAAGACCGTTTGACACCTCCTCATCTGTGACCCCCACCTAAGACCCCCCTTGTCTCAATGTATGCATACCAAGTATATGAACTTAACCATCACTGCACTAAAATGCTAACAAACATTTAACCAAAAGTTTACACCACATGCACAAGATGACCTAAATGCCCCCTGAATTAACTTTACATCCTTTGACCCCACCTAATACCCCATTGCTTTCAATGCATAAGCATATCAATTATGGACCTGATCCTTACTGCAACTAAAATGCTAGACATTTTAATTAACCAAAAGTGTACACCACATGCACAAGATCCCCTGTCTGACCTTTGACCTCCTCACCTGTGCCCCACAAAAGACCCTTTTTGTCTCAATGTATCGGTATACCAAGTGTGAACTTGATCCCATCACTATACTAAAATACTAACAACTTTTTAACCAAAATACTCGGTCCTCCGTACCGCTTGTGTCACTTGCCGTCGCGGTTAGTGACTGAAGGCCTAACAATGACCTTTGACCTTGATATGTGGACCCTTTTGACTCATCAACAAATGAGGGATCCCATGTTGCACCTAGGATTTAAGTTTGTTCCAATTGAACTTCAACTTTTCAAATGAGTTCATTTTACATTTTCAGATTACTTGAACAACTTGAGACCTCACATGACCTTTGACTTGCATGTGACCTTTGACCTCAATCAAAAGTGGGGATGCCATGTTGCACCTGTGACCCATTTAAGTTTGGTTTAAATCCATCAAAGTATGCAGGATTACAGGCCAATGTTAACCCTTTTTTCATAAACGACAAATCACAACAAGACTCAACAACAACACAGACATCAACAACAGACAACAACAGTGGACAAAGTGAGTGATCCCTATGTGTCTTCCTGCCTCTAGGCAGGCGACCACAAAAAGTGTCTACCAAAAGTTTCACACACACACACAGACTGACAGACAGACACACACGATCATGTCATGCCTGCCATGAGTCTTCTTATCTCGGCCAACCGAAAACTAACAACTTAAAGTTCTGTCTGGGCAGCAACAAGCGAAAAATCAGTAAATTCCAGATTTACCGTGAATTAAATCAACATTTTGGACCAAATTTGGTATTTACACTAGTGCATTTCACCTTATTGACCTTTGACCTATGTGTGACCTTTACATTATGTGTGTGACCTTTGCCTATGTGTGTTAGCCTTTATCTCAGATTTGTTCTGTGCTCACAGGTCATTGGTCCTTTTACCAATTTTGTTGGTCATAGGCTATTCTAGATGCAAATTGACTTCTACATGACCTTTGACCTTTTGGGTCCGTCTGAAAACACTGATAAAATGTCAGACTTAATCCTCCCTAACTTCATTCCAAATATCAGCACCATAATGTCAAAGCATAACAAAAATAAAAAAAATAAAAAAAATAAAATGCTTTAAAATTAAAGTGATGCCTCCGAAGAGCAGTTAAAAGGTTTATGGGAGAATCTGATTTTAGACCAAGACACCAGAAACCAAAGTTCACCCAAAAACCTGCAAGGACAGGCATATGCTATGTTGACACTGGTGCAAAGTGGGAATCGAACCGGGGCCGCTTGGGGTGAAGAGGAAGCCAAACACTGCTAACAAACAACCAGCCACCCTCCCCAAATATTCAAATCATCTCATACTTTTGGATATGCAGACTTGACATCAGCTAAGTTGAATTGATTTAAAGCTCATTTCTGGAATAAAATGAAAGATAATATGGCCTTAATACCCCATTGACTTTGCCATTGAATTTTCTCTTATCCCAGATAAGAAAACATTATTTCAAGATATTAAGATATAAGCCTCTTCAGGTGATAATTTCCTGAAGGAAAACTGCTTTGTATAAATATTTTTAAGGAGAAACCTGTACAACAAATAATATTAAACCATATACCCTATAAAAATAATTTTGAACCACATATCGAGTGGTTTCATAGAAAGAACAACGGATTATATAACCCTAACAATGAATTAAAACCATCTAGTCTGACCATGTGCTATTTAAAAATCGCGCATAGTGTATAACGTGTATGTGATACGACCGGCACGTTTAGGTAATACATGCCATAGGAAATACACATTAGGAAAGCATCATGTTGTGAAGATGTATGACGCTACTGTTGCCGTCAGTTATCGCCATTTTTTTTAACACAAATACATATCCCATATACAGTAGCACGAATTCCAATAGTGCATGGTCAGACAAATGCTTTTAATTCGTTTGTGGTTAGTATAATCCGTTTCCCATGAAATCACTCCATAGTGTTCAATGTATTGTTCTTATAGCGTATATCGTGTAAGTTATTGAAAATATATCTCTTCAAACTTTCAAAGAATATGCAATTTTTAATTAAATGTTCATAAATGTTATAATATAATTGGAATTTAGACGGAAAATTAATAAAGTATTCCATTGGAATGTATTTTTATATTTTGTAAAAAATGTTGACCATTTGATAGTAAACCATGGATGAACACAATATGACACAATTGTGTTGAAGTAGTAAGGGAAGTAGTAGATTTTTAACAACACCTCAACATATGGGTAAAAGGTGTCCTACATTGGTTACATTCAACAGTTTACAAGACAAAACATTTAAAACCAACATTTTTACATTATCAAAACATACAAACTCTTACTATTTTGAAATATAAAAGATGACATTGTCAGGGCTGGAAAAAAATGCTAAATTCCCGGAATACCATCAAAATGTCCTCCAAGATTTTTAAAAATCCCTTCAATAAATTATGTATTTCTTTATTACTGCGAAAAAAAATTCCCTCCAAATGTTAAAATTTCCTGGGAATGTAATTCCCAAATTTCCCACTTTTTCCAGAATTGTGCATTGTAATGTTTAAATAAACCAGATGTCTTATTTTAAGTAACATTTTGGGGAAAATCTAACAGATTTTTTTTAATAGCCTTAATTGTTAAAAACTTAAAATGTTTTTCTTTATGGAACAGAAATACTATTGATTGCATGACTCGGCTCTCACAGCAGAAAAGTACAAACAAGAGATACCACTAATGAATTAGTTATAATTAAAGAGATACACTAATGAATAGTTCATAATTACACGCGCTACATTGGATGAATTAGTTAATCACCGGTCCATGTATCAAGTAAGAAGGACCAACTCAGTTTCTGCCAATCAACAACTACATCAAACAAATACACTTCTTACATTAACATAACAAAACTCTCAATCCCTATGAAACAAAACTCATAGTGAAGTGTGTTTACATATGAGCTCCACAAAAGGCATAGTTCAGTGGGTTGTATTGTACATACATTGACATGAACGACCTTGTGTGATCGGGTATCAATATCATACCCAAAAACCAGGGGGGGTATTTTCTAAATACATTGGGGAATGAAACATATAACTGAAACTGTGCCAGGGAATTGAATGTTACTAGTTCATAGTGATTGCATAGTCAACAAAACAGATGACTTTTTGCGAAAACTAATAAAGTTTTATGGATGGCGTATTTTGTGATAAAAACCTTCACATGTTTTTAATATAGGACATTATACTATGATTACAATGACTCATTCTCATACGTAGGAAATATTACCAAATTTTACAACCACATATGTTGGAATATTTAGACGATTTTGTTCCCTTTTGGTCGCCTCCTACGACATGCAGGGAGTACATCGGGCCAATCTTAACCCCGAACCCACATGGGGATCCCGTTTAACTTATTAGATTGAAACATCAAAACGCCCAAGTGTCCCAAATGAGCTGGTACTAAAATTCATAATGAGTACTGCTATTCGGATTGTAACAAGAATTAGCCGTTCATAATCATGTTTACCCCTGTCTTATCTTTTATAACTTATGTCTGGAAGTTTTAATAACGCTAGAATTCCAGAGAGAAAACAGAAACATTACAGCTTATAGTGCAGTTATCTAAAAATATTCACATACTATTTAATGCTCACAACCTGCATTGAATGCATCAGTTGATGTGTTACATTGAATTCTTTTTTACTGCATTGGTTGCGGAAATTGACTTAATTTGATTAATGTCATCCAAAATTAGCTACTCAAAAGTTCAGGCGCGCTTCTTATCAAGAAAAGAAAAAAAAAATAAGACAAGTAGTAGTCCCAGGGATAGATTCGACAAGCAACAGAGTAAAGTCAGCCCAAAACGCAACGCAATTGCCAATTACTGTAAATGGATTGTTACATAGATCGAAAAGCTGCAAAAGCAATTTAAACCCCGATTGTAGATTCAATAACTATGACTAAGTGGGAAATATGAGCTTGCGCTTAGATACGAAAAAAAAACCCCGCGCTGGCTTGTTTCGTGGCTCTTCAGCCCGATTTACTGTAGCGAGGACGGGTAATGCAGCCTTATCTCTCCGAGTGTGTGTTGGGGAAGTTTATCCGACCAACCGAATAGGCGGCCGAGGCCTCGAGTTGTTACGCTAATTCAGTTTGGTAGCAAAACACAATCACATGTGCACAGAATGCTTAATTGCCCCGGCGCTGGGTTTCGAGGGGCTTTACTCGATTCCATCGACTCATGTGGAGGCTGTGAATTTATTTTAAACTTTACTTACCAAGGTGCTTATTTGATATGGGTGTACGGACAAAGTGTGTCCACGGGGCTGGGAGGAAATTATTTACCTGATTTTCATGCGTTTTTGGTTTCTTTTCTTCTTTTTTAGCTTTAGATTTATAGAGGCTAACAATAATTCTTTTCCGTGAAATGGAAAGCTGCAAATAAGGGACAGATGCCAGGACTGTTTTGCCTATAGGGCAGTGAAGATCTCTTAGTGATGCACGGGTAGACATGTGCTTTTTAGCCTTATTTGTGCTACTCTTTTCAATCAAAGCACACTCAATATTGATTTTAAACACAGAGAGGGGTTAGAGGGTTATAGATTTAAAGAAAATTCTGTGCTATTTAGAGAGAGTAAAGTATGCACTCCCATTCAGTAAAAAAAGTCTTACTTTAGTGGTGGTAGTTTATTATGATTACATCACTTTCTAATCAAATTCCTGCTTTTGCGCACAAAAATTTGAAAAATGCGATGTCAGTGTATGCCTTTGAATTTGAATATCAATGGATAATCACAAAAAATTGAATCTGCTCATGCAAGGTGGAACAAAAACTAAGACTGATGAATATATGATAATGGGTTGATTAGAGTTAAGGTTTGTTTACGGCTGGGCTCGTACGGGTTAGTGTTAAGGTTTTAAAGTTTTATGAGGTAAGAGATAGGGCAAAGGTTTATAGGTATGATTTTGTTGGTTGTGGGTAGTATTAATGTTCTATAGGTGTGATATAGTTAGGGGTTACTGTTGGAGGTTAAGGTTTGATAAGGGTTAGTGTTCAGGGGCGAATCCAGCGATTTGGAAAAATGTCAAAAATTACCAGGAGGCTGAAAGGCTATAAAATTGTACAAAATGGGCTGATTTTGCCAGATTTTGACAGAATTACGGGAGGCGCGCACCCCCTCCGTCCTCCCTAGATCCGCGGCCTGGTGTGGGGGTAAGGTTGTATAGTTGGTTGTGTTTAACCCATTATGGTAGGGTTAGTGTTAGGTTTTATAGGTTTAGGAGTTGGATTTGAGTGTTGTGTTTATATTGTTTAAAAATATGGACTTGGGGTTTAATGTTAGAGTTCAGGTTTTATTGGTTATGGTTTGGGGTTTAGGCGTAGTTGTTTGTGTTTAAATGCGACATACATTTGGCAAAAAATGTATGCACCAATGTAATGTTGTCAACCAAAGGGGGAGGCGGAAAATGCAGCACCTAAAGATTGTTTGACAACAACTATCTGTACAACAGGCACACGATTAGTACAAAAATAATTCCAACAGACTGTGAGTTATTGCATCTCACCGGCTGTATCCAGACCTGGCTTTTTGAAGGTGGGACCCCAGGGTGGGAGGGAGCGGGGGGGGGGCAGAGGGGGCAGAAGAGACAGAAGGAGCACTCCAACAGCCCAAATTTATAGGTGCATTTTTTACCATAAAACCAATGGTTAGGTTAAATTTGGGCGACTTTTCGTGCCCTTCCCGTACCATGCCTAAACCCAAAGTTTTCAATTCAAGCTTGCATCATTGGGTAGAGGTACGGAGTGGAAGAGAATTTTTTATTGTTTATACTTTTACTTTTTACTAGTTTTTTATATTTTACTTTAAAGAACCTCTGTAATTATTTGGTCTGGGCTCCTTTCAATGAAAGAGAAAACTGCAGAAAAAGGGGGGCTTTGCACAAGGATTCCGCGTGAAAAAGTATTCTTGTGGGTACAGAAAATGAGTTTTTTACATATGGGGGACTTTGGGTGCAAAGAAAAAAAAGATCAAAAGCAGTTTGAAAAAATTCTACTTTGGATTTCATCTTTTTTTGTCCAATGCATCCATCGAAGGGGCCTTCACAACCTTACTGCTTAACGATAAATTGATGCACACTACAAATAGCACATTTAGAAGTATGCATTATTTGAAATCTTTGAAAAAAAATACACGGTCCTCGGACCGCTTGTGTCGCCTTGCCCCGTGCGGTTCGTGGAATGATAGGCAAATGACCTTTGACCTATTGATAGTGACCTTTGACCTCAGCAACAAATGAGGGATCCCATGTTGCACTATGATTCAAGTTTGGTTCCAAATGAAACTCAACTTTTCCTTGAGGTCCAATTTTAAAATTTTAGCCTATTTTACAACTTGACCTCACATGACCTTTGACCTTGGATGGACCTTTACCTCATCAACAAATGAGGGATCCAATGTTGCACCCGATGATTCCAAGTTTTGTTCCAAAGAACTTCAACTTTCATATGAGGTCAATTTTTACATTTTTCAGCCTATTTTACAACTTGACCTCCATGACCTTTGACCTTGGCATGTGACATGTGACCTCAACAACAAGTGGGGGATGCCATGTTGCACCTGTGACCCAGGCCAAGTTTGGTTTAAATCCATCAAAGTATGTGGATATACATGCAAATGTTAACCCTTTTTCGGACAACAGACACACACAACAAGGACATCCTACACAACAGATACAAAACAGTGGACCAAAGTGATCCCTATGTGTTTCTGCGGTCTTAGGGCGGCGACACAAAAAGGTACCTAGTCAACTCACTACCATGTGACATTTGCACAGCGCACATTCCCTAACTGTTGTCTCTATGCTTTCAAAATACACCTATGAGTACTAAATGTTTGAGTTGTGATTCATGACAGCATTAACCACACCAGACCTGGTTATTTGACTCCGACTGACATTGACACAAACACTGGTCAAAGGCCTCTCATGAAAGGTCCAATTGACAGGGCATTCAAAAAGGCCAGTGACTTCAAGCAAATTGCGTATGTTGAGTGATTGTTGGACAGTTGAGAGGCACAGCCAGTGCTATGTCCATGCTGCCATGAATTACCTACAAATAAATTAAGTTAGCAGCGAAAAAGCAGCAAAATTTGAAAAAAAAGTTAATCCATGAGGTTTAACTTTCTTACAGTATCTCTGATTGGCGCATTACATGATATAGCGTGATATAACTCTGAGTAACCAAATCAAAATAGACCAATTAATTTCATCTGTGGCAACATAGAGGGACATTGGCAAAAAATATAGGGTACCCTGGTTTATTTTTGTCAAAAACTGAGGTTTTGCATGTTGTATTGTAAATCTTTGCATGTAAATCAGTAATTTTATTAAATAAAACCACTCAAGGAAGGGTTTTTTTTTCAATTGGATTAGGTTGGCACAACTGAAATGCAAGGGAAATGACATTTAAATATTATTATTATTAGAGCTGTGAAAATTTCTTGTAAACCCTTCAGACTGGTCCTCGGACCTTTATATTTGTTCTCATTGCAAGGTTCTCACCTTACTACTAGTGGTGTGTAAATTTAACTATTAAAACAAAGATTTTGATTGTAAATGAAGGGAAAGGTATGAAATGGACTTTCTGACTTCGACTTTGAAGTCCCAATCTTCCAATCAGCAAGGAATCTGTATTTTGGGCTGGAAAATGGAAATGTGCAGGTGTCCCTTTATAGTCTGTCTTACCATGTCCCTGATGGCTAATACATCAATCTAACCACTTGAACAAAAACAAATCAATCAGCGTTTAGTGCCTGGCCGTTATAGTTAATACTGCTAGAATGTGTCTCCATGTTTACAAGGCGGTTCTCGAAACACAGTCTCGCCGCTTCGAGCTACGGCTGAAAAAAAATTCCCAGGAAGATAGTTGCATTTCCATAAATTTCCCACCATTTTAGGTATTTCTTTATCTGAAAAGTCAAGATTTCCCTCCAATGGTCAAATTTCCCGGGAAGAGCTTCCTAGATTCCCCACTTTTTCCCACCATGCAGAGTTTCCACTAACTGTAAGACAAAAAGCAGCACAACAGAGTGCAAATGTGCGAGAGTCAGGGTGTCCACAAAAATGGTGCCCTCGTTGGATGAAAACAATAAAATAATTAAAAATATTTTTACTTCCCACTATTTCATTTAACCCCACCCTCTTGTCACAACTTTTCCATTGTGGAGATATTAATCATGAGAAGTCTAACAAGAGCATAACTAAGTGTTTGGAGTAGCACTCCGGGTTGCATTTTGATAGTATCTATACCTCTCACTCTTTCATTGACACCCCCCTAGGGGTCACAAACTTTTCGTTGTGAGATATTTAATCTGGAAAGTCCCACATGAGCAACAAGTAAGAGACATTTAGGAGTAGCACCCCCCGGGTTGCATTTATAGTATTCTTACTTTAACTCTTTACTTACCACCACACCAGGGTCACAACATTTTCCATGTGGAGATATTAATCATGAAAAGTCATGCATAAAATCCCTTAAAATTCACTAATTAGTTAAAAATATGAAAAGTTATCAATTTGACAACACTATTTTTGAAAAAAAATCAATGTGACCATTTTAAAGTTGAGTCCCCTACGAGGTACGGAAAGCGGTGGTTTGTTGTGAATGCCCAATTTTAAGTATTTTCACATTTTCCAAGAATGTAACGGCTGGCACCCAAAAGACTGACCAAGTGCAACAAACTGAACTAAGAAAAAACCACTTCAATGAAAAACATGGGCCATATGATCTAGCTATATAGATGTAATACCTTTGTTGTGGTATCCCCCCCCCCCCTTTGATTAAGTCTTTTTGTCCACCACCAAATCACACACAGCCATATTACTGCCAAATAAACACATAAACATAATGTATTGTAAGGTTAAACACTCATGAAGTGACACTGACCATTGACAACCCTGAGCAAATTTGGTTGAAATGGACCAAGCATTTAGCATTAGTTGAATTTTAAAATGAAAAATTCCTTTGAAAAGGATTAAGGGCGAGTCATCAATTGGTGCGAAATATATGTAAAAGGTATGGGAAAGGGATAAATAAGATGACATTTTGTGGGAGTTTTTGCAAGTTGACTTATGTGACTTTTTGCACATTACTTAGCAGGGGTAGCGCGCCATGCATGGTAAAATTAAGGGGTCAGTGGAAGATAATTGGACCCCTAACCCCACCTTTAGTCTGTAAACAAGGGGTCCCAGCAGAAAACACGGGGTCCAACATGTGATTAAATTGAGTGGTTTTTTAAACTGTTGGTTCTCGAACCATGGCATACTTCCTAAGCTCCCGTCATGATCAGAAAGTGTATTAATCACATC
>JAMKCH010051584.1:0-15575 GCA_023653785.1 Ophioderma brevispina
CCAACATCTAAACAACTATGTCCCAAAAATACCCGCACAATAAAACTTTTCACAAGTGTAAAGAAATGTGTTAGTAGAACACAATAATTAAGATTCTTGTAGATTACATTACCTTATGTACTACCAAATTTGATTGAAATTCATACATTAAGATGTTGAACAGCAACATTCTTGACCTGTGCTGAATTCTTCCCCACCCTGAGTAGGATTCTGTTTAAAGTGGGATAGGCTTTTCTATTTGAAATACATACTCCCCCTGTGGAATACTTTACCTAGATCTTCCACAGAAGGGGTATTTCAAATGTAGTTACCCCCAATAAGCTATTCCGAAAAGACTTCCATATGTACCCCCCTCGTATATATTTACATGATACAAAATTTATTTTAATTTTGGCCTTGTTTAATCAAAAACGGAATAAACAGCTAAAATAATAACATTTTATGTTGCATGTAAATATATGAGAGGGGGTACATATGGAAGTCTTGCCGCTATTCCATATAAAATCCATACTCCCCTGTGTAAGACTTTACCTATATCTTCTACAGAAGGGGTGAGTATTTCAAATGTAGTTACCCAATGAGCTATTCCATATGAAATCCATACTCCCCTGTTGAAGACTACCTATATCTTCTACAGAAGGGGTGAGTATTTCAAATGTAATTACCCTATGAGCTATTCCACATGAAATCCATACTCCCCTGTGGAATACTTTACACTGTGGAATACTTTACCTAAATCTTCCAAAGAGGGGGCGGACATTTCAAACGTAATTACCCTACAGCTATTTCAAATGAAACCTACACTCCTATGTAGAAGACTTCACCGACATCAAATACAATCACAAAATGCCAAAATAATAATAATAATACCTCAGAATGCAGACCATTTCCTCAGGCAAACTAAATCTGAAATTAATCTGACACTTTGCCTTTGAGATCTATTGATTTTGGTTCCTATTTTATTGGTCGTACTGACACCTGTTTAACCCCCTGAGACTCTACCTGCCATTTTGGGTCTCCAAGAACTATTGCCATTGGTTACGAAAGGAGATCACATTTTGAGGCAATCAGTGACATGGTAAGACTTGGGGTAAGGCTAAAGAAGATATAGCCAGAGAGTCCTAGAAACTTAATTTTGACTGGTTACTTAGAGTCTTATATCATGCCATTAACCAATCAGGTCTACTGTAAGAAAGGTAGAAACCATGGGATAAGTAACTAAGTAATGACCCATGGTGCACTTACCATAAATTTGAATTCTCTCTATGAGCATCATTAATTTACAGAGTCTAGACTCTATGGCATACATTCATTGATTTATACAGTTTGAAAATTTTGCCATGTAATATTGCTCCAAATCTTGCCATGGTAACTGATAGACTTCCCCATGTAATTATAAAAGCCCAAACCCATAAGATTAGACAAAGTTCTGCAATGTTTTTATTAACATCATCATCCAACCTCTTGAAACTATTTTCATAAAGGACCAATCCCATTTAATCTATCAAAGAAAAACACCACAGTGACTTTTGCCCCTACATTGTGAAGCTCTGCAATATGGCTCAATATTTTCATAACATGGCTAAAATAATAACTTCACATCTACCTAAATACCAATCATCCCTGGACATCTTACATTGCTTAAATGTTATTATATCATAAAAAGGCAGTGTTCAATTAGTTCGGTCAAAATTGAAAATTTGGCAATGATCGCGTTCTAAATATTGAAGGATCAAAAAATTGCATCATCTTGCAACTTTTTATAGAATGAAAATTGTGACTCAAATTTGAGATG
The DNA here is from genome assembly GCA_023653785.1 of Ophioderma brevispina. Lineage (NCBI taxonomy): Eukaryota > Metazoa > Echinodermata > Ophiuroidea > Amphilepidida > Ophiodermatidae > Ophioderma > Ophioderma brevispina. The sequence continues at coordinate 1,796 of JAMKCH010051584.1, forward strand.
AAATTCTACAGATTTACTGTTTTTTATGTGACACATTCTGATCCACTCAAGCCAAAGGTAATTATTGTGTGAAATTAAGATACAAGCAAACATAGGGAGTTAATTTTGCAGTTTTTGCAGTTCTCAGCTTGCGTGCTCACTATATTCAGAGAATATAACAGTGTGGGCTGTCTTTTTGTTATTAGCCAATCAGAACAATTATGCAAACGAGGTACATAATATGCACATGTTGTGGTGACAGACGACGTGTGTAATACGTGTGTCTACAACTACCCACATACCAAGTTTTGTATAAATTGGTCATTGCGTTCTGTTTGGAGAAGTGAAGATTTACCATATTGCATATTTACATGAAATGTCTTAAAAACAAACATTAATTCTAAGCAGTTACTTTCATCTTTCCCAGAATGACCAGTACACATAAACATTGAAAAACAAAACAAAAACAAAGCATCGATCCCAGTCGGAATCGAACCAACAACCATCGATGTATGATGCTCTAACCAAATATGCCACAGAGATAGGTTGACATTGAAGCATTAGTTTAAATCCATTCATGGCGTTATATTTGAAGGTTGCATTCTGCTATACTTTGTCCAGCCTGAACTAGGAGTGATGTCATAGCTTTCAAGCAGTGTACAAATCTCAGTAAGCCGCAGCTGTAATTGCGAGCATATAAAGTCGGCATACGCGATACGCATGCACAATAGCTGTGCGAAAGCTATGGCATCACTCCTTAGTTCAGACCGGACGAAGTATAGCTGAGAAAGCACCATTCTAATGCATTCCATTAGGTAAGTGACAAACACCCAGTGGTGTATCCAGGATCATCAAAGCAGGATCACATCTAGCAGAGTTAAAAATTGTGTTACTATCAACAGACATGTTTTACTGGTTCTCATAACTCTTTACCCAAGTAGACCTATTATACTTGGGTAGTCAGGGTATTACATACACTTGATGCAATAATAATCCTAGTGGAATAAAAGAGTTCTGAGAATGAATAACTCCTTGCCGATAACATGCCAGTTTTTAACTCTTCATCGTGCCCCCACTCTGATGATTCTAAATACGCCACTGAACATTTTTTTTAAAACTCAATACCTATGGACTTGATCTAATGCTTCAATGTCAACCTGCCCCTGTGGCTTAGGTGGTCAGGGCACTGTACATCTGATACAAAGGTTGCCAATTCAAATCCAGTCAAGAGAAATATTTTTCTTTTGTTTTCAACATTAATGTGTACCAACCTCTCTGGGGAAAGATTAGAATCAAACATTAAAGGTGCGTATTCCGATCGCCCTGATTTACCCGGAAGTAGTATTGATTTTGATATCAGATGAAAGGCCATATTTTTCTCATTGTCGTCCTAAAATTTGAGCCCTCAAATCCATTTTATTCCCAAGATACAAACACAAAACCGCCATTTTAGTGGTTAACCATCAATATTAGCACAGTATTGAATAGGGCTTTGCAACATGCATTATTGCGTCTACCACCAAAACCGCAAGTTTGTTTCCCACGGTACTTGATGGGGCGTATGTGCAGGTGCCAGGCTCTCATATCAAGTATAAAACACAATACACATAAATTGGAACAAGCACCTTTAAGTTTTCTACGTCAAACCACAAATAGTGAGTCACATAAACCAAAAAAATTAAAGAATTATATTTACTACCAATAACTTACCACATGTTCTTTATCTTTTGTCAGGTTCTTGTTAACGTCCTCCAGTTTTTTGATCGCAGCAGACATCTCGCCCATCTTCTGCTGTAATATTTTCTCCCGTTCGTCGTCGTCCACTCCTTCCTGCAAAATGGCAGAGTTTAAAAAAAACAGTATATGCAACAGACAGCATTATTATAACATTGATAGAGATATATTGCTTGCTTAGTCATCCAGTGCAACTTAATCAAATATGTTACCATCTATTTTTTAAGTATGAGCATTGCAGGAAATTTGTAAACCACAGCTAAAGTAAAAACAAATTGGTGCCGGATCATTGAAAGTTAACTCTTTCCTTGCTTATGAATTTGTATCAATTTTTACCAGTCTGCACAAGAAAGAAACAGTCTACAAAAGAAAGAACACTCTGAAAAGGGCTTGTAATTTGTTTACTAAAACTCAAGTTTGTGGCTCAAACCCAATTCTTTCCAGTCATATGTTATTACTTAATAGAGCAAGTAATGCTATTTCATTCAAACAGTATTGCCAATGCTACTATATTATTGGCATTAGAATAATAATAACAAAATACTGCGTTCCCCGGAATGCTTGTGTCGTCTGCCATCGCAGTTTTTGAATGGGTCAAAGGTCACATGAGGTAATCAGAGGTCAATTTGCATACACCCCATATGAGACTTGGGCCAGTTGTTCTTCTGACAGAGTACGAGGTGAATTCAGCAATGGGTACAAAGGTATGAGTCCAATAAGAGCAGGGTTAACATTTTGCCACACACAGACAGACACGACGGACAGACAGCCGCCTACTACAAAAGCAATCCTATGTATGTAGCATGCTGCTTGCAGGAGCAGGACGACACAAAAAACCACTGCTGCTAGTATGCAGAAAGGACTGCTTCTTCTGTAGATAGCAGAGTTTCTCCTCACTCATGGGGTGCCTCAACAAAAATCTCTCGTGCACCTTTGTAATGCCCACGTAAACAATTACATTTTCATAACATCATCAGAAACATCAACATCTTTCAAATTTCAATCTCCACTTACCGGTATGCCAAAAATCAAAGATTCAGTGACGGGAATTACCAGACCCCTTACTGGAGCTTGCGACGATGGCCTTTTTCTCCCAAGATTCAGCCAATTTGAGGAGAGCATCCAAAGCGCGCCTTTCAACCTGTAATCTTGCTGCATGGCCAGTTATGACTCCCCACTTCCTTACAAGATCCGAGAAGCTGAGACGCTCTTTGGCTCGCACTCGTCCAAACTGAAAGCAAAAAGAAAGAAAAACCAATCATGTCAATTTGCTTATCAACCCATAGATCTCTTTCAATGACATGTACCCAACTTTTTCCCAAAAGAGTACAGATCAACTGTAAATACCACCATATCGTGCCTGAGATACTTAGTCAATCAATCAACAACCTTTTATGAGTACATGAGGGCGAGGTGCAACCCGAGCGGTTATTAAGCGCTGAACCGTCGGCCGGGTGTAAGATCGACCGAGCGGCACTGGTTCGAGCCCCGCTAGAGGTGGTTCTTGGTTCATGCTCACATAGTTCTATAAGGCCGGAAATTGCATAATTGCGCAGTAGTGTGATTATGGAATTTCTCCTCGATCCCACCCATGCAAAAATGTGCAGGTGTGCAATGGTGTCTGCGCCTAATGGTCGGAGAGTCATTGTAAAGCTGTTGGGTCCCGTGTGTCAGTGGGGTCACTCCGAGCACGTAAAAAGTTGCAGACTCACGAAAAGATAAGAGTAGGGGACCATCCGGGTCTGTTACCTGCACTCATGCTCTAGTACCAGAGTTCTCTGTGAGATGGGGAGGGAATCTGCTTTAATGGAGGCAGTAAATTGATCACATCAAGATCCAGATGTGACTTGTTCATCAGAAAGGAAATACAGATGACCATCTCTTGCAGTGCATCTCCCAACAGATGCAAAATACTCGCATTGTAATTGTAAGCAGTGGCACCACCAAACTTACTTTTTTACGGGTGGGGGGGGGGAAAAGCAACAATTGTGAGATTTTCTCAATTGGTCCAAAATCACGAATTCTTCCAAAATTTGGTATTTTTAGCTATAATCGCTGATTTTTTGCCATTAAAAATGTGGTGTTGTTTTTTTCTGGGCTGGCCCAGAGCTAAATGTAATGGGCTGCACACAGCACAGAGGCATGAATATTTCTACTGTGCATTGTAGCCTAGAACAAAGTTGTTCAATTTCAGCTTGTTGGAAACTGTCAGATTACATTTTTCTAGGTGTTCTAGTTGATATTAAATGAGTATTTTGAAAGAAAATAGTTGATCATAGACCAAGAACAATTCTGTAAAATAATTAACATTGAATCTTAATTATTGTTTGAGTGTGCATGTAAATTTTCGTTTGTAGATCGCGGGGGTGAGCACGGGCTGGGGGAAATGGAAAAAAAAAGAAAAAAAAAAATGGGGGGGGGGTAGCAATTTCCCCTATGCTCCCCTGTGCCGCCACTGAATATGTAAAGTCAGGTCACCAATTTAGACACCAGGCTACATCTCAATTTTGTAAAAAAGGACAGGGGCATCCCCAAGCATATGCTGGCATATATAAACATAAATATATAAAATTAAATGGTATATTGTAATATATAAAAGATGCTTTTAAATTCAACAAAGTTCTGCAAAGAAAGGCCTTCACAGAATTTGTTATCCAGTCAATTTTAGAGTTTGGTTGCCAGATCTAGGTTACCGATGCCAAGAATGGCACGACCCCCAATAATACTATCAGCCCAGGAGACAAAATAGTTAATAAATTGAGGTAAATGTATCAGAGGTGTCTTATTTTCCCAGTTCACCAAACCCATTTCCATTCTCCAGGGTGGTTTTCTGTCTGCAATCAAGTTTGGATTATTTTCATGGTCATTTGATTTCAGTACTGAGCAATCACCCCAGCTTAGCTCACACATAGAAGTGTCAACTAATGATAAGAACAAAATCAATATAACCCTGCAAAAAGAATATGGGTAGGGTATGTAGGAATATGACAAAATTAAAACATACAGGGCTCATAATCAGGAGTGCAATGGTTTGGGGTATAATAATTATAATAAGGGCTGTTTGATCATGTAGAGTGTAATCGTGCGCATGGTACAGAGAGCATAGTCTGTAGCCAGGGCTGCGTATGTCAAGGGTATGATGTTTGATAGAGATTACTTTTGCAGGGGAAGTTTCTGGAGTTTTGTTACCTTCATACAAAACCAAAGTAAAATTCAGACTGAAATTCATCACCGAAATCTGGCTTGTAAACCCAAGTGAGGGTGTCAAATCGGAACCCAATGTTATTGCATGCAAGGTTAAATTTTTCAAAGTCAATTGCGTGACCAGGACCCTGTATATTACGTTTCATGGCTATCCTACCTAAGGAGAATTATTTGAAGTGATTTGAATTTTGAACATGTTGAAAAACAATTTAAGATAATAGTACCCGATGCTGGGTAAGTCCGTCATGAAAAGTTACCACACTATGACTTGAAATGCATTGAAAATATATATATTAGCATCTTTCCCTGGAGATGTCAAGCGCACGATAGTGTTAAAAAAAAACCCATTGCGTTGGCCGGATTCGGAACCGGCTACCTTCGTATTACATGCACGACGCTTAAACGATGAGCTATCAAGGGTTGGTAGAAGAGCGATTGATATCATCTATAGGGTGTTAGGTTCGAAGGTGTCTTTACTACGCCTTCAAATGCATTGAAAACTAGTATTTAGACAGTAGAGTCTCACATCTGATCGATTACGCTGTGTTGTGGACAACGGAGATACAGAATGCTTGCTGCTTGCCGTCTTGTAGTTAGAAACGGTAACGAGATGAATAGGTTGTTGTCACGTGCAGGTACCAGTCACGTGTCAGGTATCAGGTATCAGTTTGCGCTTCGGGGTCTGACCCCCGATATATAGATAAATCCGACTATTGTTAAATCAAGGTCTGTACATAGGACCCTCTGCCCAAAGTGTATTATTTTTTCCAAAAGACCCGTTTTATGTCTAAACAGTACAAAATTTACCTTTTCCCTACTGATTCAAAAACCGACGTACGATGACGATAATCGGTGTTTTTTCCAATGTAGGGATAGTACGTCATTTTTACCTGAATGGGTCCCCCGAAAGCAAAATAATAAAGACCAATCAATGCCGTGACGTCATCAAATCTTATTTTTTCCAAAAATTGCTGTTATTCCCATAATAAAATCCTTTTTAAGATTCAACATCTGTATATTGTTCTTTAATAATTAATATTCAATTTGTCCCCGCATGAATGTTGTGAAAAAGATTGGTCATAAGTCTACAAACTGAAACAAAGTCAGCCGGCTCAATACCCTTACCGTGGACTGTAATGAGAAGACGGGACTCCCGTTTAGTTAATGAGCAGGCTTACAGCCATTGCGCGCGGTGCGGGGTTATGGCGTCCAGAAAAAAAGTGTTTCTGCAAAAATTTCTACTATAAATGTGTCTTCCCCTTTAAGAATTTAATCACTAATGCTGTATTTCCATTCAGTGTCGAAAAATGCTGTGCATGATGGGAATGGTAGTCTTGTGGGTATATGAGTAATGCCTGTTATCCAACAAGTGAATATTGCGCTCATTGCCACTCCTCATTCTAAAGTATCTTCACATGACCTAATTCTAATTATGCCCCTTTCTACTATTCAGTTTACAATAATGACAATTTTTCTGCCAGGAAGCACACAGCTAAGACAACCTGAAAATATTCATCTGAATAAATCATGACTTACAGCTTTAAATTATGGATTCAGTGATACATGTGTCAGAAAAAAATGTGCAAGGAAAATTATTTTCCTTTTCTCAGATTTTATGCTTCTATTTCCAAAATCAGCAAAAGTCAGGAGGCCTATGCTCTGACAAGATGTTTGTCCGACATCACAAGGGTTATTGTCTCAGTCTAGGTTTTTTATTATGTTACGTTCGCATACATGGATTTATTTTAAGTCTAGTAGCTGTATAGCATTTGCCATATTGGCTAATTTTTCAGGGGCATGGCTGATGTGGGCTCATGAACTATAGTAATCTATTATCCTCAAGTGCTCAGATTTCTAGGACTATTAATTCTACAGTAACCATAACAAATTTGAGTGAGCAAATATCTGTTGGTTTCAATTTGATTTTGCAAACCAGTTGTTACATGAGTGAAAAGTGAATAATATGAAATTCTGAGAATTTGATGAAGGATTATACGTGGAGTAGACATGGTTACATGTTATTTATCTGTGGACTGTTTTATTGGCGTGCTGCTTACATCTCTATATACTAATTTTAAAAAGTACTTTGCAGTGATCGCAAACCATAGCGTACATCATGAGCAATATTTACGGTGAATTAGTATCTAACATAAGATGATATTGTCAAGAACCTACAATTTTTAAAATAAATTACAATATACAAACGGATCCCACAAGTGGCATTAAGGTATTACATGGTTAAAAAATACTAGCTCAGATGTATTTATTACTTACTCAAAAAGATGCCACTTGGAATTAAAAAACACAAATGTTTAATTCTAACATTATGAATACATTTCCAAAATGTTCATCTCATTTTAAAGTGGCAACGAGGAGATTTTGAGGCACCCAACTAGGTGTCATAAATAGTAATTCATATAGACTAGACACTCCATAGATTTCTACCTTGTATTGGCTACAGAAAAGTCTTAAAAAGTCAGAAAAAGGTGATTCTGATTTGCTTATTATTTCAATACAAAACTAGGCTGAAATTCGTATTGCTCCTATACGAAATTAGAAAATTCAAATTTTTTTTATACCAAAGAGAAACATTTCTCAGATTACTCCTTTCAGTGGGGTTATTTTTGATCGGAAAGCTTACCATCAGGGCAAAATCACCACTTTCTATTTTTTTAGGAAATGATATGTAAAATCTCTCGTTGAACACCTTTAATTCAACTGTTTAGAACATAATTTGTGTGTGTGTGCACGACTCTCTACATGCATGTGTGTGGGTGTGCATGTACGTGTGGCATGTATATGAGTGAGGGTGTGTGTGCACGCACCCATGCAGAGCTGTGTGGTGTGTTGTGGGTGTGTGTGTGTGTGTGTGGTATTAGGATACGGGATCAGAGCTCTCTCTCCTCACACATTACCAACACCTATGTATATCAAGCCGTTAATTTGTGGTTAGTATTTTCTTATTTTAAAAATAAAATACTGGTCATTCCTGCAACGATCCCAAGCCTGTTTTCATTAGGAAAGTTCTATGTGTACAGTAAATGGCTTGTTTTACCTGTACTGCTGTTCACCCGCATCCCACTGATCATGACTCTACACACGTATGAGTCACATGTTTAAGTCAGACAGGTAAAGTACGCCATCAATCACATTTATATCCACCTGAGCAATGTAGAAACCACCAACAAGCCTGTTTGCGTGCGTAAACAATTTTTTGCTTGCATCTCGTGTTGGTCCCTGACTGGAGCCTGAAGTCGATTTCATTATGAAAGCAATTTGATTTCTCTTTGGAAATTAATCAGACCAATTGCTGAGTGCATTATTTTTGATGTTTTGCATCTTCTAACAATGTCGGCAATGAAAGAGCACGAGTTGTTTTTTTCAAAGTAAAAGATGAGTTTTAATCAATTTTTTAATTTAAATCTTTGTTTTTCCTACTCACTAATTTCATTAAGCAAACTGTGATAGGTATAGGCGGAAGTTCCCAGAGAGGGTGAAGGTTTACATCCCCACACATTTTCGCAAATTGGTCCTATTTTTTCTTTACAGGCCACTTATTTGGTCAATAACTTCTCAATTTTTGAAGAAAAATTTCTACAATGGCACAAAAAACATCTTGAATTCCCAAGCCAAAAATTAGGGGTATGAAACATGAATGCATTGGATGCCAAGGAATGGATGCAAAAGAATGCTTGAAGGAGGCCAAATGGATGCCAAATGAATGCAATGGATGCCAAATGGATGTGAAATTGGATGCTAAACGGATGCCAATTGGATGAGAAATGGATGAAAGTCAATGCCAAAAGCGATAAAAGTGGATGCAAAAGGGACGAAATGCAAATAGCGGATCCGTCTCTAAAAAAGGATGCCAGAGGAAATTAGGATGCCGTGGATGCCAAAATTTACTTCCAAAATAGGATGCCAAGCCAAAAAGATGAAAAGTGGATGACAAATGGATGAGAAAGGGATGAGAATGGATGAAAAGTGGAGCAGAAATGGATGAAAATGGATGAGAAATGGAGTAGAAATGGATAAAAACTGAGTAGTAGAAATGGATGCCAAGTGGATTAAAAAGTGGATGCCAATTGCCGAAATATGTAAATGAGCTTGAGCGGAATACTCTGTCAGTGGGCATCTCAAAATGCATGACATTTGCTATTGAGTGATGAATCCTGTGATGATCGCCTATAAAAAATAGATGCTGAAATTGTTAATAGACAGCTGAGGCCATAATTGTATTTAAAGAACCAGGTTGCTGTGTACAAAATGATAGAATTTCGATAGTGCTCGCGCCACCCCAGAGGCAATTTCAGTAAGTCACCCTAATTCATGTTAGCAGTAAGTTGTTACTATGACGTAGATGATTCATGCAGTATGCCTAGCTTCATTGATGTCCTAGCCTGAATCTGAATTAATTAGGATCTCTGCATGGTCATGACCCAATCACTAATAGCCCGGTCCCAAGAACCCCAGATTTTACAGTATTCTATTGCGTCTTTGTGCAATCAGGATATGTGATTGGAAGAAAGAAATGAGCATCGGGCCAATGATAGTCCGCAACAGATGGCTGAAAATCATAGATGTGGCATACATTACATGATCGTGCATGTTCGCGGGGTCACCATGAGAGGAGTTTCAATTAAGCATACAGTTTTGATGCAATGATGGATGTTTGCTATTAATGTTTTGTAGTTCAAGAATGAGTTACCATGCAACGTTAAAGGGGGGATGGCCCGATTTAAGTATATAAATTTTTCTCTTAAGAATGGCCTTTCACCCCAACCCTACCTGTAAGTTTCGCGACGTATTTCAACCCGTTTTGATGTGGAGCTAAAAACGTTGATTTTGTAATTCCCATAGAGTAGTGTGTACAAATTAATATTGGTCGACAAAATGGGGCACATTTTCGCTCATACCATCAAAACCAAACATTTTTAGCCCTCAGATTTCAGAGGTTAACTGAGAAGGAAATAGTTAGATTTCTTCTGAATACCAAAATATTGACCAATCCCGGTAAAATCCTGGGGTCCCGGGGGACGAGGCTATTAGCGATCGGGCCAGGGAACTTTAACTCCAGACAGTACAAATTCAATTTGAAACTCGAGATTGAGGTTACGAAATAATAATCGTTGTGTATGGTGGCACTAAGGCTATATGATGATGCTTAAGGCTTAATTATAGCCATATTAGGCTAATCAACCAGGCTAATAACCAAAGGCAATTTATGCTCAAAGTTGACATAATAGCTAGTCCATTCAAACATAGAGTTATTCAAATAGACTAGCTGGGGTCACTGGTGATCTTTTGATGGCTATTTTTTTTCCTTGGATGGGTAAATGGTACACGGTACACTTTCAAAAGGACCTGTGTAACGCAAGAAGAATTACACGGTCATAATACATGCCTCCTTCAAGTTTACTCTCTGACATGAGGGATTACCTTTAGAGGATGATGAAATCAACACAATCATGCTTTTCAGCAAAAGTACCATGTGAAATGACTTCTTTCAATTTGTACATAAATATCATCAACCAATTGTATATCCTGCAGCGATATCAAAGAAATTATAGATCAGATAAAAAATTGAAAAATATGACAACATGACTATGCAGCATTCCACTCATGTCCATTAGACTCTAATAAAGTTTCATGCCAATTGCAGGGAGGTTGTGCCAAATTCAACAACTGCAAACGACAGAACTTGTTAGGAAATGCTCACCACCCTATGAAGTTGGGCTTTTGCCGGTTACTTCAAGGCGCGGGCGTCACGTCACGGAGACTAACGTAGATTTTTTTGTTTTGGTTTTTTTAGTCATTCACGAAATTTATCACTTAATCTGTTTGTTTCGATCGTTACTAGCATCAGAAGTCAATTCATTAGTTGTAAGTGAAAAGATCTTTAAATACTTCAAAAATATTAAAAGTAAGTAAAGTAACACAAAGCCAACCCTGATGAGCCGGGCTGATGAGGCATTTTGATTAGGTATAATAGCCGTTACGTAAATTGTGTGTAAGAGAGAAGAATTGCTTAATTGATCAACTCGAGCAGCTCGTGTGATAGTGCCACTTCCATGCGTGAAAGGGCGCACACAAGTAAATAAAACGCGGAACATTGATTACACGTAAAAAATGCTTAAAGTTCTCGTCTGTTTAGACACTTCCAGTCGAAATTGAAACTATTTTCACTCAATCTATTAAAATCGAGGAAATGGTCATCAAACTGATAACGTTTATTATTATTAGTATTATGTTATTATTATTTATTGTTATTATTATCATTATTATTTTACGTAAGAAACATTCGAGTGATATTTATTGTTTGTTATAACATGCGTACCTAAGCTTCATTCGTGTGCTAGGTGCACCCGTGTCTATATCTCCCTACTTCACCGAGGTTTTCCAGACACGATAAATGATCTGTGTCGATTGCAGTGGGGGTAAGTCGGGGCAACACCGTTATTACTTTCAATATTTCAAAATTTGTATTTGGTTGAAATATACATTGAAGCAATGAAAAAAAAAAAAAATAACGTGACGCGCGGCGCCGCCGGGACGAGTAAACGCAAAAAGCCATGAATTTGGCAGCCTCAAAGGAAAATAAAACTGCATGTTGAAGGATGTGGGTGGCAGAATACTGAATTCATTACCCTTTGTATTCACCCAACGATAATTTCCAAACCAATGGCAACAGGTGGAAATCGGCTGAAATTTCTCAGCCTAGGCTAGATAAATGTTGTATCCTTTGTCCACCAAGCCGCTAAATTAGCCAGGTTCAGCCAATGTCTTGGCGGCGAACATTGTTTTATTTCCATAGTTTGTGGAAATCAGATTACATTGACTCCACAACAAACGCAAGACCAGAATCGAAGCCATGCCAGATTGGGACTGTGCTGGACTGACATCCTGAATGTATTACGATCGCCCAGATCACTAGAAAAGAATGTCATTTATTTATTAGGGAGAATCGACCATTAAATTATTACGGGTGATAGGTACGATCTTGCAAATTCAACTAAAATATTCTGTGCTTTGCAGAATTTTTCACATGGTGATGCGGATCATAGGTACTTGTATGCAAGGTCACACGGAACTTGTTAGTGGTCCTGTCACCTATAGCTTGGTGGCCCACAAAACAGCTCAAGCAAAGTGGGTGCTGTTTGATCTTCATGCTTTTGCTTACCAAATTCCCTCTCCTCTTCATAATGAGCTCTACCTGATCTAGACTGTCAAGTCCTAGATCCTTCATAAAAATGTATTGTCAGGTTCTCAGCACTTAACTGAAATTGAAACAGGAATTGCTGTTGTCACAACAATGACATGATAGATATTTGAACTACATGTAAAAGAATAAGTAAATAAGATTGAAATGCAGACTAATAGAACAAACGGAAATAACATTTAGGTAGGATCATCGGATAAAATGGTGTTACAGAAAAATGACCATAAAATCAAAACCCCTACATCATTTAGTCCAAACTTGACTATGGTAAGGATTGAAACGTCTCCTCACATTTTGTGCAGTTTCAAGACTGTCATGAGGGTTTTAGGTTTTTATTTATTTTTTAAAATTCCTAATTTTACAATAAATAATTTTCCAGGCCTAAATGGAAGGTGCTTTTAAGCTGACACTCCAGGGATGTGTGTATGAACAAAATACCTAAATTCTAACGTTGGCTTTTTTGAATCAAGTGTTTAATTGTTTTAGAAAAATTATTTTAGGGAAAAATAATTTAGGAAATTAAAACCACCTATATTTCAAATAGAAAACACTCAATCTGCAAAACTAACTGAGATTGTTTCTAAATTGTGATTTCCTTCACATGACACCTTATTCATCACCAAGGTGAGGTGTAGTTTCTTCTAGGAAAAATTCTGAAAAGTAGAAACTTCAGTATTTTCTAGAATTACTTCAACAAAAAAGTGTTGTTTGGCGATCCACCTGTCCTTTGTTTTTTGATGACACACAGAAAAATAAAAATTGCATGGATTTTTGATATTTCTTTAAACCATTAAAATAAACACCAATCTAATAACTCATAAATTACTTAAAAATAATGTGAAATAAAATGTTGTATTTTTTGCAACGAAATTGCCCCATTTTGGTGCATTTTCATACTGCCAATACAGCCCCTGTACAAATCTAATGGAATTGAAAACACATTATGTGACATATCTCTAAAATGCCTTATTTTGGAAAAATTTAAAGATTTGGCACACATGTTTCTTTCACCATTACCAACATTTCAGAGAATTTCAACAAGATCTGGGCATGAGCCGTAGGCGATAATCCTACCTTAAGGCCATATCGTCATGTGAGTGCAACAAAGTCGTACTGACATTTTTGGCGAAATGAGTTATGTATAATAATAAGAAAAAGTGTTCATTACGCTTAATTTGATATACATTTTTCGGGTGACAGTCCAATTTATTTGGGCAGAGTTATTGAGCGAAATAGGCCTATTTAGGTGTCGATACGACTTTGTTGCACTCAAAATTGATATATCTCCCCTTGTGTCCTGCAACAAAGTCGTAACTGGTAGATACGAAATTGTTGCACGACACGGAAAACACTATGTAGATACCACATTTTATTTCTTGTAAAGCGAGGTTTTTTAAAAGGGGTATAAGTAAAAAATCTCCCAAAATATTTTGTGAAAGAGCAATTTCATTTTTTTACCAATTTATGCTAATTTTCGGCACAAAAAAACCTTAAAAACATTAAAAAAATGTATTTACAACCTTTTTCCACTCAATATACGCGACATTACTTAATTAATTTACAAAGTAAATGAATACGCATAATTTAACATATTTCAAGTTATAAGTCTCAATTATTACAGAGTTTTTAATCTAATTAGGCCTA